>JBBPDC010000017.1:8521308-8533140 GCA_037974485.1 Hemigrammopetersius urotaenia
CAAATATAATTTGATGTGTGTTGGGTAGCTATAAGGTTGTGTACATTAAACACCATGTACACATATTGAGCACAATTCCACTGATTGGGCCACTACCATGTACAGTAATCCCCTGGGGGTTACTTTCCAAGAGCACCCGCGTATAGTGAAAAACTGAGTTTTGGTGTATACCCTAAACATGCCCCCAAATATGCTCCCAGAACCCTTTAATTCCGTGTTAAACCCAGTTTAATGCATTACCCTTAAAGAAATTGTAAAAGTAAATAAATAATCAGAATCAGAAGACTTTATTGCTTAAAAAACCATTAGCATTAGCATTAGCAGCGTGCAAAAACCACCACTCGTACACAAATGAAATGTTGAAATAACTCTCTCTACCCACATGTTTAGACAGAGCACAGCTTACTAACACTAAATAAACTGAGATAACAGTTGAAAATGGCATGTAGGGGGTAAAGCGGAGCAGTCATGCTACATGCTGCTGCAGCTTCTTCTGCTTCTTTTTATGGGGTTTGACAACTTTTCAGTGTTTTACCGCCACCGCTGGACTGGTGGCAGTAATACAGTTTGATTCTCAGAAAAATCCGTGTTAGACTGAGGGTTTACTATATTTTACATTTAGGAAAGTGTTTGACATTGAAGACAACATTTTGACATAATTCTTTCTAAATGCATTTTTTGGTAGAAAACCCCACTGATAAGCTTAGTTTAGTCCAAGAGGGGGAATCTGGTGACTTGGTTGTTAGGGAGTTTCCCCTCTGATGGGAGGATCATGGGTTTGAATCCCAGGACTGCCAGTGGCACCAGTGAAGTACGCTTGAGCGAGGTACTGTCCCCACACAATGCTACCCAGGCGCCATTGTTGATATCCCACCGCTTCACTGAGGTAAATGGGTTAAGTGCCGAGGACTCAAGCAATTTCCTCAGGGACCAATATTGTATTTAAAATAAATGAATAAAATAGGGACAACTCAAAAAAGGCTAACGTAGCTAACAGTGAAGAAGCAGAGCAGAGAATGAAGAGTTGAAGGACAGGCTTTATGTGTTCATATATAATTTTTAAAACATGCTTCCCTTTTTTGCAGAACTATCATTTTAATCTCCACCTGAAAAAAATAAACAGCTAATTTTGCGATCACAATCAGATTCATTGTGTTTTAACAAAAGCTGTTTGGCTTGAGCACAAATCATTTCTTAAGATGAAGGTGCTAAAGGCCACAGGAGCTGACAGTTTGCCTAAACGTTTTCTTAAAGCTGTACTGCTATGTTCTCAGTCCTCATCTCAGTGATTGCACATCTTAAAATGGCAGACAAATATATATTCAGGGGTCTTTATCCTCCCTGCTGTGTGCAGGAGATGTATGGAGTTGTGGATGTGAAGCCCTTCAAAACATCAAACAGACATGGAACAGAGCTGTGAGGTAAAAAAAAAAATCCTTGGGGGGTGGGAGGGTTGGTGCAGGGGGGGGGTGCGGATGAACTTGAAAGCAAAATGTCAGATCTCTCCATTAGCAGAGAAGAAGCAGATGTGTGTGCCGTACACACGGGCCGCTTTGTCAACCAGGTTCTTGCACCAAAAAATGTCATCCATTCATCTGAGATAAAGCCTCATGATCCACGGTCGTCTCTAAAAAGGCAGGCACTTGCTCCAAAATGTGAAACACATAGCCAGTGACAGCACCATTGTAAACGAACATTAGGAGGTTGAGTTTAGCACCACCGTGACAGAGGACTCAAGGATTGTTCCATTTAAGATCAGCTTGCCGTATCTCTTCTGCCAAGGATCGGAGTGAAGGTGCCAAGTACAGAGTCTAAACGTGACCCTGTGGATTTCGCAAGGCCCATTTAACTCAGATCACAATCTGTGCTAACCATGACTTATCGTAGCTTGCAGTTCGACTGTGTGAACGATGAAAACCTCGTCCCTGAATCCCTATAGAAAACTGAGGAATCAGTTTTAGCATTGTTATTGTTAACCTACTGTTCTACTCTCTTCTAACAGTGGAGATGAGTTTTCTTCTCTTCTGCTCATGATGAAGACATTCATGCTGTAATCATTAGAAACTTGTCTGGGTAGCTTTGTGCTTTAAGTGCTTGGCATGTTTTGAATAATCCCTCATTTAAAAGCAGCACATGAAATCTTTCTCTAGCAGCAGTAGTACAGTGGCTCATTTGTGAGATATTTGCTGTTCTTGTTAAACTTGTGTTGTTAAAAAAAGCATTTGAAAAGGAGTTGTCATGGGTTTGTTTGTCTGGCAGACTTTAATGTTGCACGGCTTGCATCCCTTTTAACTGAAGATTTTTTCTTCCTTGACAGCAATTGTTCTGCACTAAGCCGTAATCCTTGCCTGGGTGTTTATAATTATTTTTCCAGACTCCTATATAGGGTATACTTGAGATTGTTTTCCTCCAGCAAATAAATGTTGCCCTTCACTTGCTTGTTGACGTAGAACATTTCCAAACTCTTTTCGCAGGAGTGATTCGCGAGAGCTTCCAGAAAGGCCGGGATCAGATGGTCCCCATCACTCTGCTGGCCGTGGCTGTGATCTTGGCCTTTGTCATGGGTGCCGTCTTCTCCGGCATCATTGTCTACTGTGTGTGCGACCACCACCGGCGGCGGGACTTCGAGCTCCCGGGACGCAAGGACAAGGACTGTGTCAACTCTCGGCGTGGCTCTATGAACAGTGTCACCAAGCTGACAGGCCTGTTCGAGACGCAGGCTAAGGATGGCCGTCCCGAGGCCATCCTTGCACCCTTGATGCACAACGGCCGCCTGACCAATGGCAAGACGCTCATCAAGGCTGAGCAGCACCATCTGGACCTGGCTGCTCTGCCCACTCCAGAGTCCACTCCTATGCAGCCACGGCGCAAACCAAGCCGGGGCAGCCGAGAGTGGGAGCGGAACCAGAACTTGATCAATGCCTGTGCCAAAGACCTCGCCTCCATGGGTTCACCCGTCATCCCAACTGATCTGCCGCTGAGAGCCTCTCCGGGCCACATCCCGAGTGTGGTGGTGCTGCCTTTACCCCAGCACCAGCATCAGCAGGCCTACCAGCACGAGTACGTGGAACAGCCGCACTTGCCCGACGACCAGACCGCTACTCTGGAATACAAAACCATCAAGAGTCCATGCCACAACCTTGGCATGTCAGACAGTGATGGGATACCACCCCGAGTTCCGCAGCGGGAGGCCTCTCTGGCTTCGGTGGTGCCGCCAGCAGTTCCACAAATGGGGAAGAGGCTGGACCTGTATGGCCGTGGCTACCCTGTGAGCTCCAGCAAGCAGAAGAAACAGCACAACACCAACTCCTCTAACTCCTCGCACCTATCCAGGAACCACAGCTTCGGGCGGTCCGAAACTCCACCACCAGCCCCACAGAGGGTGGACTCCATGCACCTCGGCTCTCCACCACCCGTGGGTCTCTCACGGCACTCCAGCCTCAGCTCCTACGGCTCCCTACCCCGCTGCGGAGGGGGCAGGCACCTCAAGCCCGACATTCCACCCAAACCCTCGCAGGTCTCCCTGTTGACAAAAGTCAAGTCCAGTGACTCGTGCACATAAATCTGTGTAGGGGGAAACAGGGGGATACACAAAGTGCATCTGCGTTGTACAGCTGTGTACAGGAAATGCAACTCACTGTTGTTTTTTTTTTTTTTTAAGAAAACAAACAAAACAACGTTTTTCATATATATGTCGTGTCAAGCTCAGGCTGTTGACTCCCAGTTCCCCAGATGGTGGTAGATGGAACACATGCTACTGAAAAGAGAAGTGTCTCTCTTTTAACGCTGGGCCGCGTGGTGCTCCATTTTTTTTCTTGAGATGACAGTATGTCAGGCTGAGGACACGGCCACGTCGCAACTGGTGTTTTGTTTTCTTAACAGACTGCCAAAAGCACATCATGGAGAGGAGCGTAATTGTATAGTTCTGAAGCTGGGATATGCCCCAGTTCAAAAGCACTTGGACGCACCAAGCTCAGACTGGAACAACAGTTGGTTTACAATGGAAAACTGTGAAATTAGAATAACAAAAAAGAAAAAAAAAAGATTCTCAATGCCTCTCAGTGTTGCAGCTACTGGACACAGAAATCAAGTTCTGCCTTTAGCAAGGTCTGAAAAAATCGTCTACTGTAACTGGTGACTGATTAACCCGTGACTGTTAGTACTAATAGCTGGTCGTATTTATTTTTTAATAAAGTGCTTTCAAAGAAAGACTGACTCTTTTTAGGCTCAGAGAGAGAGCGAGAGAGAACGTTTTAATTTTAATTAATCATGTGTGAAATTATTTAAAGTCATTCAACTGGAGCCAGTACAACTTTTTCTCGTCGGTGAAGAAGAAGAAAAAAAAAAAGATCCTCCGACTTCTTTGGGACGTTGCTAAGTGAACTCAGAGAGAATTAAGGTCTCTGCATGGAGGAGATATTTATTGAACTGTGCCAGAGGAGCCCGGGAAGGGCTCTGAACTAGCAGAACCCCAAGTCGAACCTCCTTTTGTTGGAAAAAAAAAAAAACGAATAGAAGGGGAAAGAAAAGAAAAAAATCCTCAGACTGGAACTCCTGGATCGCACCCTCACCTCTCCATGGGCATCTCTATTCAGCACTGTGGACTGTGTCAGTAACTTCTTCTCCTAATGGCCACAGCTTCACCGAGTGCCATTCTGATTCACTGTTTTGCATGAAAGTGTGCAAAGACTGAGTAGGAGAAGAAGAAGAACAAAAAAACCCCTGATAATCCATACTTAAAACACGCAGTGAGACAAATGGGTGGATGCTGGCACTCAGCCAGCGTGGGGGGGGGCTTCTTTTTTTATTTGGCAGGTATCAAAACGTATCATTTTCTAGTCTCATCTTCACACAGGCCCTCATTGTATTCCACGTTTGATAGCCTGATAGCCTGCTCTTTCTGTTTTTTTTTCTCGTTTTTTTTGTTTTGTTTAGTTTTTTTTTTTGTTCTGGGTTTTCTTCCACGTGTAAATTTGTGCCTTACACCCCTGAGTAGTGAAGAGTCTGTTAGCTGTTAACTGTTACCTAGTAGTTCTTATGATTACGTATTTCCCTCGTTTGATGAAAAAGCAATTAAAGAATGTAGGTGTTCTTGTTGTTCATTCTGCTCCCTTTTGGAAAATATATTGGGTGGGAGGGCAAGGGGCTAACCACAAACTTTGTGATTGATTTCTGATTGTGCCAATGAAACGCTTGAAACGCCCTTCTGTTGTGCTCGCAGTGTTGTTCATGTTCATGTTGTTTTTGTTTTGGGTTTTTTTCCTGTTTATTTTTTTTTTTTTCTAAAAAGTCCTGATTTGATTTGATTTGATTAGATTTTTTTTTTTTATTTCACCATATGCTAGGTGTATTCTTGAAAAGGCCTCTTTTGGTTCTGGTACAATGCAATAGGATAATGGCTAACACTTCCGCTTCAGAACTAATGCCCCCCCCTCAACACACCAGGCTCCTAATAGTCATAATAAAACTCAGTTTCTAGGCAGCGAATACAGGCTGGCTCCTGTGAAGAGAAGCACTTGAATAATATTAGGGAACATATTAATGCTTTCAATGTTTATGACAGATGCCGACTAATATAATTTCTTAACTCTATCATTGTTGTATAAAATGGGGGGTTTTAATTGTCTGATTTTGGTATTTAACTGTTTTTCTCGAAACGTTTTATGACTTACCTCTTCCCCAAAGGACCCGAGCAGTGTAGTCTTTATAGGCTTGTGAGTTTTCTACTGTTTCAGAGAGCAGGTCCTTCCAAAAAGTAAGCAACTCATCAATCAGAGGGACAGGACTGGCTAAAAGTAGGATCCCCGTCCTTCCTGGCCTTGGGGCACGTGGTTGCTTGGACTAACGTGTACATACATGCTTTTAGGGTCTGCGTTGACCCCGTTGGGTCAGATTAGGAGTAGTAAAGGGACACTCACACTCACTCCTCTTTTTCAGAGTAATGCATCTCGGCCCACAGGTTTTACTGGCGTTTGTGGACAGTGGGCCCTTCGGTGTGCCTTTTGTCTTTCACCCCTTTTTGCTATACACTGCTAGAGGCAAACCAAGTTGGAATTTTTTTGAAATCGTTTGAAGTTTGTATGCCTGTAAGATATTGTTCTGTCACATTCTCTTTTTTTTCCTCCTCGCCCTTCTCCAACCTCCTTAACATCTGATTCACAGGTAAATGTATGTTGTAAAGAAATTCTCTTTAATAAATGAAAAAAGTAATAAAAAACATTTAAAATTCTCGTCACAAAGATTCATTGGTTTTTTTTTAAAAATCTTTTACAACACCAATTAACACACCCTGACTAATTGAACAACATTAAGAACATTATAGTCTAATGACAAATGTATAATAAATGTGTTGGAAATCATCTATAATGTATTTGGGAGCAAGTTATACAGGAGATACGCATTTATGATGTCCAGTACACTAAAATGCATTGGAAATGAGTTGTTAGGCCGATGTGCAGACAAGCCGGGGACGATTAGATCAGTCTTGGCAGATTTCTTCTTAAGATAAAGATCGGTAGGCGAGCTGGGGCTACGGGTGCTGTAAGTGTATAAATACACCTTTACACAAAAGCACGCTTCATAACATTCATTTGTAAATTGTTTGATGTCTTTTACCGTGAATAAACAGGCAGATAAGATCAGTCTGGAGCCTCTTGCAGACGCTCGGGAGTGAGTCGTCAGACATGGTGCGTGGAGGTGAGCGTGGATATAAGGTTTCAGAAACAATAAAGAGCTTCACTCCTGTCCTCACATGAACTGCCTGCTTGTCTTTGTCTGTCAGGTGGTGCGATTCTGCTCTTGCATTAACAGAAAGAACACAGGCCAGGGTGAAAACACTGGGGGCGGGGAAGCCCAGCGTAATCAACAAGGAACCGAAACCCGAAACCAATCAATTCATTCCTTTTTTTGTTCACACATTAAAGGTCCACATTAAAATCACCTTGTGAGGAATTTTTGATGAATAAAACATGGTGGGTAATGGAATGTGGTGTATAGTGTTTGAAGCCATGGTCCTATTTTCTTCTGTTTGTTTTATATTTTTCCTTTCTAAAACTCATTGTTTTATAATTACATTATTTAATTATTAAATTGACTTAAATTGACATTTACTACAATTGTAATGGGAGATTAGGAGTATTCTTACATGAATTACTTCTCTGTCTGAACGGACCAAAACAAAGACTTCAGCCATCACAGCGTCTGCTCTAGACAGGGTTCGTGTGTTCACATGGTGTAGTGCTGTAGGGTGGGCTTTTCTGCTTTAAAGATTAAACCCTCCCCCCTTATGATGACATACGTTGAAGTTTTGAAATAGTGAGACTTCTCAGGGGTGGATTTTTGGGAGATTATGACTTTTTTTTTTTGGCTGGGGGGCCCGGTAGACCTGGAGAAAGACCGATAGCAAACATTGCTGCTTGGAAGCCGACCATTTTACTGCAGGCTTTTAACTGTAATGACTGTCTTCAAATCATCCTTTTAGTGGATAGAGTGGATTACTAGAATGACAGAAGTCCCTCAGATGAACAAAACAACAAGCCAGAAGCTACAGTTAGTGCCCTGTAAAAAATGGCGATAATTTAGTAAACTAAAACAATTTTTCCCCTTTAAAGTGGGAACTGGCTTAGTTGAGCTTCTTTTTTAACTCAAAGACTTAAAAAATGATCTCTAACATCATTTTTGTGTTGAGAGACAGAATCACTAGCTTGGTTGTGTTGGCCTGTAGATCAGTAGAAGGGAGGCTGTGAGGATTTGGTTTGACACCACGGGGATTCACCGTGGTTTTGTGAAATATTTGCAAAAGGCATGCTGGGTACTCTAGCGAGAGAACATTAACCAACAAAATACATGAAAAACACCATAAAATTGTGACCACAGAATAATGCATCACACGACAAATAACTTTACCTTGAGCAGCTTTAACAATGACATTATTCTGAATAATTGAATATATGAGCGATTTGCTGTTTTGATTGTGATGTTTTCCTCCAGGGGTTTGAGCTTGAACAACAAAGGCTTTTGTGCTCAAAGCCTGTTCACATTTTCAGTGCTTTTAACGTGGTAAAGATATTTGTTGGGGGACGCTTGTTGTGTCCCAACTGCCTTACAGAACAATCAGAAATGAGCTAAACTGTCTTCATAAGAGTCCCGAGTCTGAATGGCAAAGTCCCTCTGTAAACTATAGGTAAGCTGAAGGTCAAGAGATGCGTAAGATTGGCACTTGACCCTAAACATCCCCTTTGGTTTACAGCTCGAGTGAAGGGCTTGCGATGTTTACATCCGGGATCGTTCCTGTTTATGTTCTTTTGTAGACCAATGCTGCCAAGCGATTGGTGGCTCACCATTTTTAATCTCTTAGCTGGCTTCTGTGCTCGTTCTGAGTGCCCCCGCACAATCTGTAGTCAAAACAGGCTTAGTCCCATAATCCTCGACCTTTTTTCCAGATACCCAATCTAACAGCTGATATCTGGTAATGACTGGCAACTTCTCACCGCAAGCCTTTATTCGCTCTGCTTGTCCGCACTGGTTCCAACGTCAAGGCTTAATTTCTTTGCCCAAGGTTGGGTAACACTGCCGTTGGTCAATAGTGAGCCGGAGAGGACAGTCTAGGTGATTACGCATGCACTAACAAACCAAGGCAACAAACGCCAACAACTCTTACTTAAGATCTTTAACTGAGAAATTAGAAATAATCCAAATGATGGGGATTTTGGAGTCTTCTAAAATGATTCAAATACCAAAAGCTTGAATGGAGTTATGAAATAACCAGTTTGGGCAGCCACTAACAAACCAAGGCAATGCAATAGCCGTGGATCTTCAACCGAGGTGCAGGAAGAAATGAGGAACAATCCAAATGTAGAGAAATTGGGAGTCTTCTAAATTGATTCAAAAAAGCTTGAATGCAGTTAAAACCCATTTGAGAGGAGAACCGTGACAGAAGTCCTCCTCTTTCCAATCTAATTTTTGAATCCAATTCCATCTCTTCCTTGCCTGCCTGTGACAAGGTTCTCGCACCCCACCACAACCCCGTCTTCTCTTGCTTCTTGGCTCTCTCTGGGATCTGTCTTTGTTCAGAAAAAAGGGGGTTTGGCCTTCAAGCTCATGAAGACGTCACTCAGAACACCACTCAGAGCTCTCTCACAGCTCTGCAGTCTATTCTATTCTATCAATCATATAATAGAGGCAGGGTCCAAACACGCAGATGATTGCATACCATACAATATGTCATTGTTGAACTGATGATTAGCATATAATTCGCTGCAGATGTGCCAGATTCATGTATAACCTGTTCAATTGCTGCTAAATCACATTGTCAGACACACCACCTCGACAGGAGACAAACTGGCTGCCAATAGGGAACCGTGTTATGTCTCCTCTGTACGCTTTTACAGCATTGCTTTATACAGTGCGCAAAAAAGGGCAAGACCACCAGCATTGTCTAAATCTCAGGCAGGCAGCAGGGGGGATAAAGAAAAGCAGTGTAAGCTGCAGAGCATGAGGATAAAGAGGGGTTTGGAGCATGACTGGTGCTTTGCCTGAGCTTGTAAACTCTGGAGAATAAGTGAGGAGAGTGGCTGTCTTATGAGCAGCACATTGTACAGCTAACATGCTGCCTGTACTCGCATGGGTTACACTCCAAACACGCAGTCAGATAACCTAACGCAAGCAGCACTGCGCAGGTGACAATTTCTTCCTGCATCACAAACACAAAAAACAAAAACGCGCTGATGGAGCCTGTGGGGAATTGCTGACTCCGAGGAGCCAGACTTAAACTGACAGATGTTTGAGAAAGACTTCACCAGAAGATTATGACATCAGGCGAACTACGACAGTGGCATAATCTCCCCTATCGGGTGTGATAAACATGATGGATGTCAGACACAATACCAGTCCACAAAGTCAGACCTTATGTTGCATTTCGAACACAACTGGAATGGGATAAAATCTGCTCTGTTCAATTTAACTCACAGCGAATTCCCCAGGATATTATCTCAATTCATCGAAATTATTTAGATTTCACTGCACTTATGATGCTTACGTGGCTTTATGTGCCCAAAAAGAATAACAACTCGTTAAAAATGACCTTTCGTCACTGTGCCCATGTATGTAAATGAGCTCTGTTTTGACTGGCTGTTCTGTATTCTGTTCTGACTGTGACTGAAACACGTTTAGTTTCTAAGCACTAAAGTGCAAATGGGAGAGCTGAACTGCTGTGGACTGAACCGGCAGCATTAAGGAAATGAGTTTTCTTGGCATCACAAAAAAGTGAATTAAAAATGGCCTGTTTAATGGGAAGTGAGTGATGCATTTTTGAAACTTCACAGGTGTTTATAAGCTGTGTTAAGCTTTCATTTAAACAAATGAAAGAAGAATATATATATATATATATGTATATACTTAAAGCCTGCTTGTAATGTAACTGTGTTTATCATCCTAAGTGCGTTTACCATCTTATATCAAAGTCAAAGTCAACTTTATTGTCATTTCACCGTATTCAAGTATACAGGGAAACGAAATGGCGAGAGCTCTGGATCTGCAGCGTAAATACAAATACTTAGTGTAGAATATCTGCATGAAAAATACTTTTAACACAATGACATTTCTAAGAGAAAATGTGATTTTTACTACTTTATCGTGGTTCTATTTAGAACTTTAGATTACTGTGCACAGTGTGGAGGCTACACCAGAATAAATAAAGATGCACTGACATCAAAATTGAGTCAAGTCTCTGTTGAATTCAAAACTGAGATTCAAAAACAACAAGAACAACCTCATTTGACAGCTTCTTGTCATTCCAATAACAGTTAGGGAAATAGGTCATAAAATTCATACATTAATTTAAAAAAAAAAAGAGGTTTGACAAAACAGTTGGATGATAAGGTTCCTTGTGTGTCGCCTCACATTTTTACCCCATGGAAACAGGGCATTATCCCCTTAAGATGCATTTGTCTTTGGTTTTTATTTGAAATATTATTTAAGAGTGGCAATACGTATGACAAATATGAGAAATATGAGGAATATTTTCAAACTTCCGGATGCAGTTTTTATTTTTGGGATTCGTGTTGACAACAGCACTGAGAGAATTTCCTTGAAACATCTTGAACTTGGAGAATAAAGAGGATTCTGACTGATCTGCTTGTAAAGTTCCAGTGGAAATACACTCTGGATGAGTGTCAGAATCCAGGCCATCTTTGACAGGCGTGTTTTGAGTTTTGTGCCATCACTGAACAAGATGATGAAACAGTGCAGCAGCTGCTTTGGCGTGAAGTCCACCGTGGCTCTCTGAAGCTGACGACAGGCGGCTGCAGGAGCGAGGGGCTGGTTTGTTTGCGTGTTGCGAGAGTGCATGTGTCGCGATGCTGTGACTGACCCTCATCTCGGTCATGTCTCTCGCACGCTACAGCTGTGAGCTCTTGCTGAATGTCCTCAAGGTCATCCTTGTCTCCAGGGAGACTGCGAAGACAGCTTTTCTTTTGAGTCAGCTCTGTCTGAGCCCAAAATGGCCGCCCCTGTGACAGAGCTATTCTTTATCTCAGCTGGTGTACCCTATTTCCACCATGAAGTTGTAAATCGATTCTGGTGGATTTTTTCTCCGGGTAAAGCGCCCAGGTGCGCAGCTGGATCAAAACAACAGGTTGGAGGTTTCCCATTGGTGACCCCGATTTTGCTTCTCTTGTGAATGCGTGGCCTGTTTTCCACTCGCGTGGTTAAAACTAGATCTTAAAAATGATGCACGACAGACCCAAATGTTGAAATCAAGCAGTTTAAAGCTGAAAGTTATATTTAATATATTTATATATACAGTAATACAGTATTATACAGTATTAAATACAT
>JBBPDC010000017.1:8546375-8571418 GCA_037974485.1 Hemigrammopetersius urotaenia
TTATACATATAAGAGTTCTTAGATTAGTAGTAAGGTTAGTTGTAGGTAGTTGTGAACCTCGATCTTACAGGGGCCCAAGGCCACTGCTTGTGCATAGGGCCCAGAATTTGGTGCTATGCCCCTGCACATAGTAAAAGTACACAAATCAAAGTTGTGCTTTATAGTGTCCTAGTTCAGTGCTCTAGCCCTAAGCTAACATGGTAGTCATGATTATGATACAGTACACAATACGTTGTATTTTTACATCCCTAGTTATTATATAAGCAGATTCCTGGACAGGGATTAAGCCCAGCCTTGGCCTAAGCTGTAATGTCATTGGTGTTTCACCATTTAAAACCCATTAAGACTAGACCAAAGCTTAATCTGTGTCTGGGAAAACATCCCTAAAGTACTACTGTACATCGTTCAGCAGAAGGACAACAATAAATCCTAGACGTACAGTGGAAAAAAAAGAAAGTCGCTGAGATCTGACAGAGTCTCAGTGTGTTCTGAAGGAAACACTGTAGCTGCCGAGACTGGGTCAGAGCTCCCTGGAGGAAAGAGTCGCTCCCGCAGATGGCGGAGTGAAGGAAATGCCCCCGAAAACAACTAAATAAATGAAAACAACTTCAATTTAGGCATTAATAATGCATTCGCATGTGACTCTTCTTTACCCCCAGCCCCCTTATCTGAGCCTCAGGTTGCTATATTCAAGCAATTAAGGGCTATTCAGTTAACGCAAATTAAAAATCCTCCATCTAATATGATTCTTTTTCTTTTTCTTTTTTTTTTACTGTAAATTGCTTGCAACCGTCTACAGCATGGAGCTAAAACAAACGGGCTCTGCATCTCGTAAACATCCTGGGATAATATTTAGAAATATTCATCAGATACGAGATGTTGTGTCTACAGTGTGTGTGCGACAACAGCCTCATGCCTTACTGCTGTATGACTCCAGTAATATTTTCTGCACTGAAGAAAAAGAGATTTTCAGCCAAACGAGCCAGTTATTTAGCGCAGACACCCTAAAGCCAGACGAGAGAGAGAGAGAGTCACAGTGCTCACATCTTATTAGATGGTTGAAAAGGCTAATATTGTAACTATTTGATACCTGATGCAATTCAAAAGCACAGACTCGATATATGAACACACTGCCTATGAAACTGTCTGAACACTCGACCTTATGTTTCTCCTACTGAGGCTGCAGTCGGAGACTCTTAACAACAAAACACGCAGGAAAACAAAAGCTTTGGGAAGATTATGGTCTAAAACACACATTTTTAGAATCATGGAATTCATGGTGGAGAGGGAGAGACACAAGGAAAACTCATTTAGTTCAGATTTTCCACTGTTTTACCAACATCAACAATCCATATGAACACCCAGAAGACACGTGTTGGTTCAGCGATGGGGTTGGATGGTAAATAAAATGGCTTTATTTGGGTTTTAGACATGGAGACCCGTGGTTCCATTCACTCAACAACGCACCATTACCCACCAACCCCACTATGAACCACTGAATTATGCAGATGTTTTTTGCAGAATTCTCCTTTTACATCTGAACACACAGCAATTTTTTTGCTTGGCATTTTTTTTTTTTTTTTTTAAAGATTTCACCCTAAAACACATTGTAGGGGCAGATAGGTGTGTGTGCGCAAAATAGTCCTCAAAGAAAGCATTTTTTTGGTATACCCCTTTTTTCCAACATCAACATGACATATAAACACTCAAAAGAAATGTTTTGGTTCACTGATTGGTTCGGCTGGTAAATAAAACGATTCCTGGTTCCATTCATAGACCACTGACAGTAAAAGCCTTGCTTTACAAAAGCTTGAGGTTAGGATCTAAAACACACATTCTTATGGCACATAAGGTGGAAAGGTGGAAAGATATCCACTATTTTATCATCATCACCATGACCAACATTTAGAAGACTCGTGTATGTTTACTGGATGGTAAATAAAAAGGCCATATTTGTGTTGTAGACATCAGGACCCCTGGTTCTATTCAGCTCCACTGTCTCAGCAACGAACCATTCCACGCCAAACCCACTCTGGCTCACTCGGTTTCCCCCTGAACCACTGAATTATGCAGATGTGTTTGGGAGAATTCTCCTTTAATGTCTGAACACACTGCAAAGCGGTGACATTTAGCTTGGCAGAGTTTTACAAAAGCTTTGAGAAGGTTAGGGTATTAAAAAAAAATGATCGTGCCATTTATGGTGAAGAGAGACGCATGCAAAGTGCTGTGAGGCAAAATAGTCTTCAAAGAATTTTTTTTTGTCAGATATACCACTATATTACCATCATTATCATGACATATAAGCACTCGTTTAGGTGCACTGACTGGCAAATTAAATGGCATCAGGACCCTTGGTTCTATTTCCCACTGTTCAAAATTTTAAACTTTCTCAACAATGAGCCGTTATACACACCAAACCCACGCTGGATCACTTTTTTACCTCTAAACCACTGAATCAGGCAGATGTTTTTGGCAGAATTCCCCTTTAATGTCTGAACACACAGCAAAGCGGTGACATTTAGCTTGGGTTAAAGCAAGCATGAAGCAAACAGCCTCTGCAAATGCCTTTTCTTGGTCCATGGCTACTGAACGACGGTGCTTAATCTCCAGCAATTAGACTGTCCCTCTTTCCTTATCTCTTGATTACATGATGCGTGAGAACTTACCCACTTCAATCAGAAGCTGAAAACAAACTAAACAAGCTGTAGGAAATTGGAGGGAATGTTGTTTTTTTTTTTCCTTCACAGAATTATGTTATATAATGAGGCACCTCTTAATTTCCATGTGTACTAATGCATCAATCACTCCAGAGCTTCTCCTAATGAGAGATGATTAAAAGACCACATGGGCGTGCATGAGGAGATGGGTACGGCGCCTCAGAAAGAAATGATATGAAAATGAACGCTGTACGGTGGTGTGATAGATACAAATCTAATTAAAGGTGCAGCGTGGCTGGGAGTGGAACGAGGTTACCTGTCATGAGAGAAGGGGTTAGTTAAGTCGAGCGCTGTGGGAGGGGCGAGGGTGTGTGTGGCGTGGAGAGTGAGCAGCATGACTCTTAACCAATCTCATTATCACGCACATGCTCATGCACGCACGCACACACACACACACAACTCTCCGACTTAGAGGCAATGACACACCTCCTTAATCTGCTCTTCATCCTTCTCTCACAAACCCCCTCACCCTCAACCCCCACTCATAAACCCACCCACACATATCACACACACACACACACAATTACAATTTTCCTCTGGCTTGCCAACAGCTGTCCTCACTCTCATCTGTTTATAACAATCTGTTCGCAGAAAATCTAATAAGTCAAATTGAACGGATCCGAAGCAAACGGCTCGTGGTCTTAACGACTGTGGCAGATTTGCCTATTTGACCAATCAATGGAACGTTTTAAGAGCTAAACTGTGAGTAATTCAATAAGGAATGCACATGTATGCGCTATATGGTACAGAACGGTGTCACCGGGTTCATGCAGAGCCGCCGCGCTTTAGGCTGCGGCTTAAGACAAAGCAGAAACATGAATAAAAGGCCCCTCTATGCTAAACAGATGGAGAAACGCACAGCGGCAATAGGATTTTCTCCACGGAGCCGTAGGTACCTGGATTTGGGGAACAGGATTAGGTGGTGTGTAATTATATGGGTGCTGCAGGGGAATACTTGCCATGCATTTTGTGTGTGTGTGTGTGTGTGTGTGTGTGTGTGTGTGTGTGTGTGTGTTTGTATGAAGAAGAGAGGAATGGGGGTTGGTTTGTATTATGAAGAAATCAAAACAATAAACGGATCTATCTCTCTCTCTCTCTCTCTCTCTCTCACTCTCTCTCACTCTCTCTCACTCTCGTTATTGCTCTGTGTGAGTTCGCAGAAAGTTAAGCAACTCTTTGGCGAACTGAAATATGAATGACGTTTCGTTTTGCTGAGCGCTGTGCCAAGCACTCAGAAGCAGAACAGTCTATTCCAAGACAAAGCATGTAATGCAACCGGTGACACCAGGGAAATCCCTTTTTAACCCATGTCCATTTACTTTAGCGTCCAGCACAGAAGACGGCTTCGGATTGGGAGGGGGTCTACGGAGTGACAATCTTTTATGCGTGTTCTGATGCTCTGCAGAATCTCACACACACACACACACACACACACACACACACACACAGTGGAACAAAAATAGCTTTATCAAATAAAGCAGGCTGATTTGATTGACAGCCCGGAGGATAAACAGTGTGTGGTAACTGGCGGCGGGCTGGAAAGCGCGTCTAAATGACTGGCCTGGAAAAGTTCTAAATACAGTACAGTCTGTTAGTAATTGGACAGTGACGTGGGTAATTGTTTTGGCTCTGCGTTCCATCGCTTTGGATTTGAAACGACGTGAAGTTAAAAGGCCTACAGAATTTCATGGGAAATTTCCGCTGCCTCAAAATTAGAGTTATCTAATGATATAATTGTTGGCCCTATTGCCGGGAGTTAAAATTCCTGGTGATGCCGCAGATCTCTATGGCCATCTAGGAGGCCAAGAGAACATAACTGGCCGAATGAGAACTATGTCATCACTCAGTCTAATGCAACATGACCTGGCAGGTAGTGTTCTCTTCCAAGTGTGTTGAGTCCAATATCATGAGCTGGATGAACAGGATTTATAAACTGAATGAAGATTAGTGAAATTCTACTTACTGCCATAAAAGCACAGAGTGAAAAGGTTTAAAACAGTCTGCACAACAGACTAAAACGCAGGTTACAATATACCTGTTATTCTTGACTATGAACTTACATTCAAAACACACATTGAACAGTTTTCTTTCACCTCGGTCTCTTAACATGGAAGATGCTGCATCTTCCTGTTTTTCCTGTTTTAATCTTCCTGTTATGTCTTTATATGTAATCTATGTTGTATTTGGACCCCAGATAAAGCACTTTGAGGTGCATCCAGATGTCTGAAAGGTGCTGTTATTATTATTATTATTATTATTAATGACACTGCTTTAGCAGCACAGATGCAGTGGCAGGTGGTGACTGGGACTGACTCAATTGACTTTGGGTAAAGTTGTACTATGTAAACACTGTTAAAGTTTTAATATGTACCCAACTGCTTTTTGTTTGTGATGGGTTTAGCCAATTAGAACATAGGTCATTTACATATTTTTAAAAGCCTGTGGTGGGCTGGTGCCCACGCCCAGGATAAGTCAACGCCTCGCGCCCGTTGGCCCCGGGTATTCGCGACTCTAGTAAGGATTAAGCGGTTACAGAAACTAATAAATGAATGAATAAATGAATGAATTTTTGAAAGCATGGTCAGAAAGGCAGCCTGTTTGTTTCTAAGAGATAGAGAGGTTGTAAAGTGTGAAAATTGGCTCGAACTGTTTAAGGAACTCAAAAAGAACAATATTGACAATTTGAAGTTCATATGTTACTTTAATTTAGGGGCATTTACACCACAGACATAACATCAAAACCACTGACAGGTGAAATGAATATCAGTATTTTGAGTGGGATGTATTAGGCAGCCAATGAATGGTCAGTTCTTGAAGTTGATGTGTTAGAAGCAGGAAAAATGGATGCACGAAAGGATCTGAGTGACTTTGCCATGAGCTAAACTGTGATGAACAGACTACCGGGGCAGAGCATCACCGGAACGGCAGATTTTGTTAATACAAAAGTTAATCCTGGCTTAGGATCTGTAACTAATGTTTTGGTACCAGATACCACAGCACCTTCAGGTCTTTTGGAGTCCCCTGACAGGTCAGAGCTGGTGATTGGCCCCAGGTCGACCTACACAATATTGAGCAGGAGATATAAATGTTAGGACTCAAATGGTATATATTCCATACAGAAATCATGTAGACACTTTTATAACTTGCCCCTCCACTTCTGATACCGATGTGTTCGTTTTCTATACATGTGATGCTCTGCCAGGCCAAGAATGAAGATTTGATTTGGGTGGTCGAACTGGCTTGTTGAGAATATCACATTTTTTACCCCTGAGTTGCTTTATCAGTCGGTTTCAGGTCATCGTCCTGCTGCAAGGCGAGTTTGGAGGAACGGTTAGTTTCGGAGAAGTTAAGATGCATCTAAAAACCTCAAAACTGCTGTCTCTGTCAATAAAGAGAGTTCCCCTGCAGCCGTACATTCCCAAAACACCAGGATTCAAAGCTGGGGTGTTTTGCTTTCATGAGCTGTTGCTTTTTTTCCCTCCACACTGTTCCATCATTCCGGTGCAGGTTTCTCTTAAAGGAAACACATATGCGCTATTTGTCATTGTGTCCACCAGCCCAGAAACTGTATCGACATCTCTGACTGACAGGACAGTGTAAAACACTGATGCAATCACATATTGCACTAAACTTCTGTGCTGGTGAATAATTTAGCAGACGCTCTTTGGTTGATGTTAACAGGCTCTCTGCAGGGGAGCTGGACGGTATAGAGGTCGCGTCCATGACGTCACACTGCTGTTACACCCACTGAGTGGCAGAAAGACTGACTTTTATTGAGTGGTAGAGTAAGCACTGAGCTTCACTGCCAGAACAACACATTGAAAATGGGAAAGAGCTGCATGATTGACAGATAGATGCAACAAGAAATCAAAGAACAGAGAAGTCTTTCTGTGCATAGACTTAAGCATGTGGCCAGAAATGGGGTTTCGAAAGATTTATATGTGCCTGATTTCAAGTCAGTGAAATACACAAAGAAAAGCCTGAGGGCAGACAGTTAATGTCAGGAAAACCTATGACATCAGGGTTCAAACTGAACAGGATTTGACACGTTGCATCACTACCACATTCCTGGGAAGCACACCAAATTTTGTCAAATTGTATCCATAGGGAGCACTGCAATCTCACATCTCCATTCCATTCGGCTCACTAGAAAAATGGTCATCACCAGACAATCAAATTTTAGAAGCCAGTACGTAACAGTGTCATGCTCATGCATACTGGCATATAAATGCTATTCAGCCCATTTCAAACAAATGAGCCATAAGATGTTCTGACATCATTTGGAACATCTTCAGTCCAACAACCCTGATCTGTGAAACCTATTCTATAAAACTAGACCTCTATATATAAGGCCAGAACTACATATGGATGCATCTTTGGCCACAACTGAATGAAACGCGCCGGTCTGGTACCACGGCGAGGTCAACAACTCGCTAAAACAATTCGCTCTGAACTGCAAGAGAATTTATGTCTTGAACGCCGTCCCAGAACAGACTTGTCTTCGGGGCAAGAGTTGCAAAAAAAAAAAAAATTTAAAAAAAATAGAAGACTAAAGACAAAAGGAGAAAAGAGACAACCAACCAGAAGAGAAAAGAGGCAGTGTTTCGCTAAGAATAGTGTAATACCCGCATGAGTTTCCAAGAAGCTAGAGATGTCCTCTGCAGACACTGAGCAGACTTAAAGAGTCCTTGTTGAGAAGACAGTGGTGAGCAGCATGCCCTCAACAATGCTCTTTCTTCCCCTATTGTTTTTATGCTCGATTTGAAGAGTCAGAGTTGGATACAATAGATGCAAAAATGTGTTTAGCAATCCCAGAGCAGAGTGATATGAAAAGGCATGCCTGGCACGGTTGTAGGGGACAGAGCAGACAGGAGGAGAGAGGGTGTGTAAGCAGGCTGATGAATGTGGCTCCACGGAGGGGTCGAGATCAAAGACCCTCACGGTTGTGGAGGCGTCTTTCGTCACAGCTGCCTGACTTCATTCCCGAGCCCTGTCCCACTCCGCAGTACTCAGCACTTTTCAGCCGCAATGTTAAGACAACGTAATGATATTGAGCTGTAAAATGATGCAAACCAGCAACACACCAAGTAAATACCTTTCCTGAATATCACAAGCCTCAAATTTCCCAGCTTGTGAATAGCTGCTAAAGCATCGTTAGCACAGTGCTAACTCATTCGGCCGATTCACTACAGGTGCTAAAATAAATTTGCATCATTGCAATAGTAGAAGACTTCTGTTTAGTTTATTATCATATATGCTATATTGATACCAGAGGAAATGACTTGAGTGCATTTAATCAATTCACATGTGTGAAGCAGTGGGCAGCCAACAGTGGGAGCAGTGTGTAGGGATGGTACTTTGCTCAAGGGTACTTCAGTGGTGCCATAGGTGGTCTTTGGTCTCAAACCCACGGCCTTTTGATTGCAGAGGCAACTCCCTAACCACCAGGCCACCAGCCACCCACACGGAATGAAAATCTGACTACATCTGATTCTAATAACAGTATTTTATAATGGTTTAGAGCAAAGGTCTCAGTCCTTCAGACCTCAGAACCAGACCTACTTCGCTGCAACTCGTACTGACTGCAGACTGCTGCCTTCAAAATGAGCCCAAATGGAGAGGAAAGCTAGATCACGACATGCTGTTCATCACAGTGCGTTTCACATAAAAGCAGACAGCTTTTTTTTTTTAAATCTACAGCCAGGACCAGAGGTCAGTACGGTCCATCCCACCCTATTCATACTTTTATGTCCTTTTGGTGAAGCTAGCAGGTCCACAGGAGTCCGAAATAATCAGCTAGTTACCAGACAGTAAAACAAAGTGGATGTCAAAGTTTAAATCTTTTTTTTTTATGCTTTTCTTTCTTGGAAAGGAGGAGGCAGGCTTGTCCCTACTAGCCCATTTATACCAGCTGCACCTGTTCATCACACACATGCAGTTCATCCAAAATCGAATCCTACCATGTTATATTCTCAATGGTAGAACACACAGTCCTCCTGATTACATAGTATAGAACTCATACTGTGGCATAACTAGGATCTAACAGCACTCTGAGCAAAAAGGAGGGCTCCCTTCTTCAAAATTTGTTTAAATTAATTAAATAAGAAATAGGAAATGTGCTTATTTGCATATTATTATGTCTGAAACAAGTTGTGGCCCTTAAGGCATGCCTACCTAGACTAATTATTTAAGATGATGAGGTTCTAAATAATGAGTATCATTATGAAATGGTCTGTTTGAAAATGGCTGCCACGGACAGCATGAATAAGAGGGAGATAAATAGTCGTCAGGGCTTGTGATGATGGAAGCTCACTGCTGAGGAATTTGTTGAGAAATTTGACATTTCTGTACGTCAAGTGTGTACAATTGTGTCAGTGTCTATATGAGGAGTCTAATAAAGATTTTACAAGGTCTAATCCCCACAGTCCCTCATAATGGGCCCCAGTGCGGTTGTCCCCTTTGCCCCCCAAGCCCCCCAAGCCCCCCACTGCCTTTTTCATGTTACAAAATGATACAGTAATCCCCCGCTTTTCCCGGGGGTTACGGTCCGAGAGCAACCGCGTATAGTGAAAAACCACGTTGTATTTTGGTTTAAAATAAATAAATAAATACTTTGTGTACACCCTAAATATACCCCCAAATCTGCTCCTTGAACACTTTAATTTAATTTTAAACTCAGTTTTATGCATTACCCTTAAATAAAATGTAAAGGTAAACCCGTATTTGCCTCTTTTAATTTTGAGATATGCAACTCCTAAGGTTGCGGGACAAAAGTATTGGGACACTGTGGCGAGGTGAATGGTTTTCGTGGAATAACCCCTGATCTACTCGGGCTAAAAATATAAATGAGGGCTCGTCGGAACGGTCTCCAGGCTCAACCCTGGTGTGGAATTTGAAAAAGTGTTTTTCCAGGCTACAGCCTGCCCTGAGTCCCCTTGGGTGAAAACATCCAGAAAAATATATATTTATTGCCACAAAAAAGCAAAAAAAGGCAGAGGATATTTGCAGTTTCCACGTTATTGCGGAGATCTCCGTGTAAAACTATGAGTTTGGTTCTAAAAGAAAATCTGTGACTCCTGGTCTGTGTTAAACTGGGGATTTACTGTACTTGCACTTTAAACCACTGCACATGCATCCACCCTCAAGGCCTCCAAGTTAACCAACCCTCTCAGAAGCCCCACCCTTCTGTACTGCCAGAATTATGTTACTGAACTGTAATCTAAAATTTCACACAATTTTGTTTTGGCCCGAAGCAGCGTGACCACTTTTTCTTCACTGTTTGATAAATCCTGTGGTTTTGGACACACTAATCTTTAAGGGGGAGATGAGCCTGGGGTCAGATGTAACATTTTGCACATTTTCCTCAATAAGTCACAAGCAATTTCAAGTACATAGTCATCTTTTGAACATACCCTTAATATATTTCAACTCAGATCAAAAAGACAGCAATATTGAATCATTAACTAGGCCATGGACACCAACACTTTAGACACGAGAGGATATACATTTACATTTATGGCATTTTACCAGACGCTTTTATCCAAAGTGACTTTCATTCTCTACCTACAGGGGACAGTCTCCCTGGAGCAACTTGGGGTTAAGGGTCTTGCTCAGGTACCCAGTGGTGGTCTGCTGAAGGTAGGATTCGAACCCATGACCTCTTGGTCTGGAGGCAAGTATCCTACCCACTGAGCTACCTCCAGAAATTCAGAAATTAACTTTCAAAGCCTGAAATGTTTTTTTGTTGAGGTTATCCTGCAGTAATGCAATCCCTCTATTTATCAAGCAGAAAGAGTGGATTACTGTGCATGTGCAGAGTACGTGTCATCACTCGATCTTGTGTATCAATGGAGGAATTTAGCTGAAATGGGGCTGCCCCCAGTTCACCCATGGTGTACTATTCAGAGTAGGCGTATTTAATTTCAAGCTCATACACTATATAGGGAAAATGGGTTAGAACAAGTTGACCGGAGACTAAATACTGATGCAGGTTTAATGGACAAATCCAATGATTATAAACTTGAAAGGCTGCATTATGGGCGATAGTGGGCAATTCCAAAACTCTCACACCCCCATATAAGGTAGACTGACTTATAGTTGAGGGGGTGGTTTAATAAAGCACAATTAAACTGAACATGACCAAAGGGTCATTGGTGCAAATTAATGACATATCAAAAGCTATTTGATGACTAATGACAGAAATGTCAGCCTCCTAAAGGTGACTACGCAAGTGAGTTACAAGGAAAGTCCATATGAGGTGCTTTGCATCTTAAATTGATTGTCATCCTGAATAATAATAAAAATAGTAATAATAATAATAATAATAATAATAATAATAATAATGTCCAAAGGTGCAATCTAATCTGAAAATAAATGTATACAATGAGACATACTTGGGTTGTTATACATAATTGGATTCAATTATAAAGAAATCTAAAGCCATCTAAGCGATGATCTGAAGCAGGTGTGGGCAACTCCGGCCCTGGAGGGCCGTAGTCCAGCATGCTTTGTTCATTTCCCTTCTCAGAAGCACCTGGTTCACCTCACCAGTTAATTGTCAAGTTAAGTGAATGTGTTTGAGGAAAACTACCATCAAACTGTGCTGGACACCGGCCCTCCAGGACCGGAGTTGCCCACCCCTGATCTAAAGCAAGTTGTTGGGCATATATTTGTCAAAAAAACATTAATAAATCATTCGTAAATACAAATAAATGAATCCCTGTGATATGATGTGCTATTTCCAAAGCTCTCGCCAAGGGCAGCATTCCATTACCATGCAGTACCTGGTTTAACGAATCGATCCTTCATTAAATTAAATCAGGTTCTGCTGATTGAACTGAACAAACTCTTGTGAAGGCTGGAGTCCTGAGAGAAGATCAAGAACCAAACACATTCCTCTGACCAATATATTTCAAAACAAAACAAATCTTTGACTGTAATAGTGTTTGTCTGGAGTCATTCTAATGATATACAGGGGGTTGAATGTCAAAAACACATTTAGAGAAGTGATTAATAGTTTTAAAAACCGTTTATCTTGGCTGCTTAAGGCTTGTGCGCAGTACCGTATATTTCTCAAGCCAAGCCGACACATTCGCAGCGCTGTGTTGTGGGGGCTCCTTCGTCCCAGAACTGTTTCTGCCTCATTTTCTACTCGCTGAGGCAGAACTCTAACTACTCTCCATCCAGCTTCTCAGGACCCACTCCAAGTCCTCCGCAGGTTAATCTACTTTCGGTGGGCTACCTGCAGGTCAGAGCCTGTGCTTAAACGCCTCTTAGATCCGAGTCCTCATGTCAGTGTTTATGGTCCAGAAGGCCTCGGAGTCCGTTCTCCGTTATAGAACTGTCTGTTCTGTGTTTTGCTCCTTCTCTGCTGGAGTCATTCAGCACCAACCGGTTTCGACATCGCAAGGCTCCGAGTCGCCATCTGTTCCCCATGCTGTGGGACACACTTCTTCCCTCAGGCACCGGCTTTGGTGCTTTTTTTGCCTCGTGGAGAGAAACGTAAATTGGGTAGAATGGCAGAAGTACATGAATGGATGTCGCTCAAACCTCTCAAAAGGCACCTGGCTATTCTGGAGATTTCATGCAGGGAAGGGATTTATTTTTTTTTTGCCTTGGCGTGCGTCAGAGAACATGTTCCATCAGCTAATCTTAAATGAGGGTCCAACTTATGCGTTTTACAGCATATGCCCATTATCCTATTAGCCGTGGTGGAAAGTAATGGAGTACATGCACTTCATTACTCTGGTTAAGTAGCTGGACCAAAATGTTTGGATTTTGGCTTTGGGCAGCTCAAACTTCTACCGTACTTACCTACAGCACTGCAGGTGTGACAGCATAATGGATCTGACTGCTGTTCTGAAGAACATATTAATGGTTTGGAGGTGGAACTGAACTTTAAGGCTCTCACATTGATAATTAAATCAATGAAAAAATGTACAGTCTCAATCAATCAGCTTACAAAGTTCTCATTTTTAATGATCAATAGGGATTATAAAGCTGGCTCAGCAGCCTTTACATTCTCCACACGGGGGTGCTACAGGCACTCAAGTCCCTCGACTCAAAATTGTGTTAAAATAGCTATTTTAAGTCTGTTTGTAGCTTGTTGTGTTCAATGTTACTTTAGCTGGTTTACTGAACAAATAGCCACGATTATGTTGAAAACGCCTTCAGTAGGCATAAACCTTGTTCAATATTAGTGGCTTGTCATTCTTTCAGTGTTCGATACTAATCTTTATCAACATTTCACAGCCTACAGACAAATTAGCTAGCCTAAGACTAACACTGTGCAGTTAGTTTAAGCCCTTTAAATACACTGACCAGTGAGTGAATAACAATTACTTGATTACTCATCAAAACAATCTGTAGATAAACAATATAATCAATAGTGAGCTCTTTATCAAATCTCAACTACTAAACTTGAACACAGTCTTGAATACAAGAAATGCTTACAGTACATTAGTATGTGCAGACAGTGCCATAATAGTCAGGGTCCATCAAAGCTTTAAGACTCACTGAAGCAAAAAGCAACTTGGCTCATCTGTGAAAAGAAAATTAGATTTTATAAAAGGTGGAAAATGGTTACCAATCTTGCTTAAATTACTGTAAATTACTAAAGGAAAAGACCAGCAGTTAAGTGTGCTAACACACTGAAAAACATGTTTTTTTAAAAAGAAGAACAAAGGTCAATGTGCTCTTCAAAGACTGCTTTACTTCTGAAAGTGAGACAGGAATGTGACAAATTGCGACCTAAACCCAGACCTTTGGGTCACAATTATCCCCAGTTAAAAAACGTACACAGACATACACCAGTCTTGGCACTTCTATCATCGGTATAATGAAAGTTCAGCTCATTATTTGCTGCAGAGGATGCAGCACAGAAACAGTTAATTGTAAAATGATAGGGTACAGATCACAGAAGGTTAACATTTAAGAACTGTGTGCATCACATTAAAAACACCAGGTCTCACACTATGACAAAGCACTTTAACACACTTTAGTTATATGAAATCCCAATTAGCACAAGTCAAATGCAATGTGACATTCCTGTTTGGCAGATTTTCCTAAGTTAAATCTGCAAAGCTATTAAATGCAGGCAATAGAGCACGCTTAGTAACTGATCAAGTGTGACTTCACACTCTCACACTTCTTAAAGTGATGAAACCTCAAGCTGCATGTGATGATGGGGAGCTTAAGGCAAGCAACCACTTTAATGATTATCATTACTTCACCCTGTTGTGGAGCAAAGATAAAGTAAAAGAATCTGACCGGTGCAAAGTTTTGAGAGCCAGTAAGAAGGACAGCTTGGGGCAAGGGACGTGCTTCGATTCAAATCTGAAGCAGAGCACCTCATTCTCGCAGAAAACAAACACTGGTAAGATTTAGACACAGACTGTTAGTGCACAAAGTCATAATTAACGAGTGAAAGTAAATGTAAGGGTGTCTGGTCATTTTAGACCACATTCCAATTAAAACTGAAACATGGGCAATATAGGGCACTCATGAAGGTTGCCTTGAGCATCAAGTGAGGGAGTCCAGCTGTGCCTGAATCACCTCGAGCTGCAAAAAGGAAAAAAACGAGATAAAAAGATTGTATGACAGTTTGAAGATAGAAGCCATATCGGACAGTGTTAGCTAAGCAGTCATGTGGAAAAAAAACGAAATGAATCTAGTCTGACCTTGTTGTAAAACTCCAGCAGTTCCTGGTGGCTGAATTCCAAAAAAATGTTCTGCAGATGCTAGAGAACAGCAAAAAAAAAAAAAAAGGAGAGAAAATACAGCGATGAGAATCACAGCCGGCCCCTGTCAGCTCCCTGCATAAAAGCCTCTCATGAATTATTAGTATACATCTGTCCAGATAAAGTCAGTTTCCATCAAAAAGACAAAAGCACATATATTGACCTCTTTTAATCGGTAAAAACACAGGGGTGCAGTGAAAAAACAAAACAAATAAGGAAAAAAACTCGTTCCGGCACTCCAAAAGACAAACATAATGACTATAAAAGACGAGGAATGCACCAATCAAAGTTTTTTTTACTGCAGGTCCTGATTTTTTTACAGCCAAACTTTTATTATCCTTTTTTTTTAAAACCCAAACTTCAGAATGTGTGAGCTAAATGGACACATACAATACACGAGCACATTTTCAGTGCTTTCTATGCCAAAGCAATAAATAACACTATTTGCTCTTTATTGGGCCAACCTGGCATTTTAATGGAAAAAAATCCCATTAAAATGACATGAATCAAATCAAGAGCTACACCAAATGTTGGAGGTTACATTATAATGGATTTTGTGTAATTCTATTACAGTATTTTCCTACAGGTACCTGCCTCACATTGCATTATATTACAGCACAGCAAAACCACTAAAAATTAGTCCCATTGTGTTTTGTGAGCAAAAATCTCCTGATTCTGATCTAATCCCTGATTCAGAGCATGCATCCATATTAAAGACAGCACATTGTTCTGAGAACCCTTGCTTTGAATGCGACAGTACCTGCTAAATGTGATTTAGGACAAAGAAGTGCCACCCTGAACATCACATACTGTACTGGTCATACTGGGAATGATGAATTCATCACATTTGTGATAGCGGTTAGTAGTGAAACGTCACTTCGCAAACCGGAACAGAAGTGGCATGGGCTGTGGGGCTGAAGTCTCTTAGGGGGAGGAATGTGTCAGCCCACATTAATGGCAAGGACATTAATTAGACGCGACATTATCATCCATAATTAAGAGTAAAAGGGGAAACGTTATCTTTAGCAGGAGCCACTGGAGATATGGTGCATATGTAGGACAGACTCATCTTAGACAAAAGCTGTACAACATGCATAGGCTGGAACAAAAAAGTGGGCGGAACGTCAGGTATCGGTGCGCTGAAAATCAATGTAGCGTTGGACCTTTTGGGACCAAACCCTGATTACTATCAACTACGAAGAGCTGTTTTGCTTTTAAATCCAAAATCTGATGTGGAGGGTGAAAAAAGCTGCTTGTTGGAGCTTGAATCCCAAATCTCGGAGAAACAAAAGCATGTGTACACTGGCAAAATTTCTCAGGATGCCTACACAATAACATTCTTATCTCTGACATGAGTATGCTGCAATAACCCCCCCCCCCCTTATATATGGTAACGTGGGAGGCTTGTTGTGCTCCAAAACCAGGGAAGCTGTGCTGCCTGGATGTGACGTGCCAGGCATAAAAGCAAATGTGTGTCAGGAAGCAAGGGTTAAAACCCACCCTGGTGTTCCAACGCAACAGCCAAGCTTCATTTGACATATCTAGGTTAACACTAATGGGTGTACTTTCCTGTATGCCCAAAACGCTGAGGTGAACCTCAGAACTCTGGAGATAAGCCAGTGAAAGCAAGGTACCTTTCTTATCTTCTCCCTATCACAGCAATACCCCATTCAAATGTACAGCAGGGCCAGCGCTACGGATGATGATGCCTTTGAGCAGCCATCGGGGAGGTTTATTTATGATTTCTGAATGAAACATTAATGCCTAATGTTGATTCATAGGATGCTGGAGTCTGACGTTTTCTCGTGGCTGAACAAGCGAGGAACAGTTGACATAAAAAGGCACTTCTCATGAATCATTTGGCTTCACAGGCCACATTTTTTTTGGGGTTTCTTGTCAGTGAAATGCAGTGCATTGCCAAAAAAGTCGAGCTAAAATTACTTTGAGATGAAGTCACATTAATAAAAAAAAAAAAACCAACAGATAGCCCCCAAAGACATCTCCACCACCTATTCTCCACAAAAGGTGTTACAATGAGGAATGACTAGGAGATCGAGGTGAAACCCTTAGGCATGAGTAACCTCGCCTATTTTTAGACCTCGCATTCCGAAAGCTCTTTATCAAGAAATTATATAACATATGGCGAGCCGGGTTGCCAGATGCAGCGACAGCTTAAGATGGAAATATATCCGTAAATAGGGTTAAGGAGCATTGTGTTTGTAAGCATGTTAAGATCTGAAAACTGACTAAACAGCGTTCCTCATGTAAGAGAAGGGGTCCGGTGATGGCTAATAAAATATTCCATCAGAGATGCGATACGTGTGCTGCGTCAACGTAATTTAAGGACTCTGAAAAATACATCGGAAAGGATTAAATTCCTGTCTGTAAAAATAGGCTGCAGCTGAATCACCACCTGTGAAATCTAATTAGTGCCCCTCTTTATTCAGCCATAAACTGGCATTAAGGCTAATGCACGCAGGAACAGAATGATATAGACCCTCAGCAAAGTGGGAAAGAAAAGGAAAAAAAGAAATCGATACAGCCCCAAGGACATATATTGACCCTGTGAATCTTTGACTGAAATGTTGACCAAAGCCAAGCTCCCCTAAAACATCCTTAATTATGAATACCCCCCTGCCACCCGTTCACCCCCCACCCAATTCCTAGGTTAACCAGTTGCCATGGCCACCGCGCTCTCGGAAAGCCTTTTCTGCCGTACTATGCTGTCTGTCTCTGTACAAAATGTCAGTCTCCCTTTGTGTAATTGCCCTGCTGCTCTGAGGAATACATTGTAAAGTTTTGTTTCTATGTCAGTCATTTCAAGGTAGTGGGAGTTTCTCAGGCGTAATGGTGAAAATTGGGGAATCATTAAGGAAAAAGGAAACTGCAAATAACTATGTTTAAGACCAATTTCCCCATTATGCATAGCTCGACATTTGCAAAATTAATAATATGTTTGCAGAAAATTGTTTCCCTCCCCTCCTATCTATTATAGAAAAAAGAAACGTGTGACTATCTTAATTGAGCGGCGCAGTCTTTCGGCCACTATGAATTGCTAATGAAACATGCAGGACAAATTAAATGAGCATATTGCCTCGGTTTAGAGCGCCGCTATTATCTACGTGGTAAAATGTGTTCCGGCATCCTGTCAGCTCCCAAATATTTGCACAAGCACCCTGATGCTAAAACAAATGATATAGCGATGTACAGACTATGCTAAACCTGGAGAAATATAAACAAGATGTTGAGCAAACGGCAGCGACCCCATTGTTTGGAAAAGACAATGGAGAGGAATGTGATGCCTAACTGAGGCAGTGGATGTGGGAGGGGACAGTGGTCATCTCCTCGCAAGCCATAAACATGCTCAAGGATCTGAGCCAAGAAGGTGGCTGCTTAGAGACAGCGAAGCCTCTGAGGAATGGGGATCAGTCGCAGAGAGGCTAGCAGGAGGCCGGCAGGATGCGGTAGGAGACGTGCTAGCAGCCATGTGTGGATACAATAGCCGTCAAGCGGATCCAAGTATGAGCATAAACAGGGATGGGGTGTGGCGGTTTATCGACATGTTGTATTTCCTGTTTATTTCATGCACAGCTCGGCTCACAGAGAGAGACCAGCTCATATCAAATCGATTCATAATTCCGCCGCAGGAACCCATGCGCTTCTTTTTTCCCTCCAATCTATGGACTGAAATCTCATTTATTTAAAAGAAAGCGCATGCTGCAGAAAATCAAGCTCTGTTGTTATCCTCGCCATAGGAGCACTTTAGAGTAAACAGAGCCCAGATGTGAAATCACAAATATCCAATAGTCGATGTGGCGGCGGATGAACGCGGCACCCTCTGTTTTTTCACACCTCTTCCCTGGCTCCTGAAGCACCCTGGAGGCGAGCGTGTGTGTGTGTGTGTGTGTGTTTTTGTGTTTTTTCAGCTCGCAAAGAAAGGAGAAGCCTCAATGCGGACATGCTATCGGAGAGGCATCCGTCCGCCGTGCTGCCGGATTGGCATTTATTGAAAGCCAAGATGGAGTCGGTCTCCAGATAAACAGAATGATCCAATTAGAGTGAAGAGCAGCGCATGTCGACATGTCGGGCCAGGCGCTTGCACCGCCACAGTCTGAAAACAAAATGGCAACTGCAATTGTAAAAGGTGGGGAAAATACAAACAACTGCGCCGAATACAGGCAGGATCCATAGCAGGCTGTTTTCATTTGAGTAATGTATTCTCTTATGGCCCTCTGTAGGATTTTCTCATGTCATAAATTAGGCCACCCGGTGTTTCGAGGCATTGATTATCTCCCGGTTTTAATTAGATTTCCTCAGTTCCTTTTGGGTTTGTATCCCATACGAGACTAATAATCATCGAACAACAAGTCCGAGCTTTTCTGCGAGGCATGCGAGAAGCAACATACCACCAAGTTTACACAAATGAGGAAGCAACGAGACATTACTCTTTACCTTGTGATTTGTTTAATAAAGATGAGGTCACCTTGGACAGAGGCGGGCCCTTCACTGTTCCATCATTACAATAAACCACATCCTCTGTTGTGGCTGAGGGAGGGGGGGAGAATATGGGAGCTTCGCTCCAACAAAAACAAGCAGCGTGCAGATCCGACTCCTGACCCACAAAATATGCATCAACCATCGACAACAGAAAAGACATATTAGTCTGAGCTCGAAGCCTTCAGGGCATTTGTCTGGACATTTTTTTTGTTTGTGAGCAACTGGAATAGGGGAAAAAATGCCTCATTGTTCCACAGAAGTCTTGGTGTCCCCCTGAAGCTGCCTGAATACATGTGAGCCAGGGGGGATTTTCACACGGTTTTCACACTGCCATTCAGTACAGTACACAGCCGGAGTGCAATAACAGCCCAGCACAAAGGCTGGGATTGTCCCCCAGTGGCTCCATGCTCAAAAGGCGCGGAATGACAGGCTTAGCCATACAGAACGCTCTTTCAGCGCTGGCCTCAACGCAGGACAGTGGGTAGGCCTCACCTTCCCCACTGCTTCTCCACAAACCCAGCTTAGCATGGAAAAGTAAGGGACGAGAAAGGCCTCTTCCTTCTCCTCCATCTAATAAGCCTGAATAATATGCAGAGAGGCTCCCCCATTGGAGCTGAAGTGAATGGTATGAAACATGAATAGAGTGCTGAGCACTGGTTTAGCATATGCTAATGCTACAAATAACGACAGGCTAAAACCATGTCCTCAGCCATGCATTCCGTTTCTCTGGATGAACATGGTTTGTTTTAAAATGGTTTCGACTGAAGCTGTGCATTGGAGTATATAACAGGAATAGTAATTACTTTGAGACTGCATTCATGAAATTTTGCGTGTTCAGTTCTAACCATTTTAAAGGTTTTCCTAATATATTAGTCGTGATTGGATTTACGCATGACTGTATACTAAAACCATTCATATAAAAGCATTTTTTTCCCCTGAATAACAACATTCCAATTCCGAAAGATTCCAATTAGATTGACTACAATAAGATTTTGCTTTGGAAAAAGCAAACTCGTACCACTCCTATTAAGTAGATAACATGTCGTAATTTCTTATAAAGCATCAGATATTGCTGCTGTTCAGCAGATATTGTGTTCATGGCAAGGCTTCCTTGTGGCCTTCCTTGTTGAAAAAGGGCCATCTCATTTATTCTCACTCACACTCCAAGTCAAACAGAGGAGGATGGGTCTCGGTTCCTTGGATTCAGTAAATCTGCTTTGTGACCACGTCGGTTGCAATTAAAACGCTATACAAATAAAACTGATCTGAACTGAGGCAGCTCCAACCTTTTTGACCAGCGTCACCACACAGTTCATGGACGAACCATGTTTTTTTTCCAACATAATCCTCATTACATGCGCTAGACAGACAGCCTAGCCTGTTTGTTAGTAGTATGATAAAACGCAGCTTAGTCAGTGAGGCATAACTGATTTTTTTCTTATTCCATTTCTGAGCAAGTTATCAGCAAATGACACATTTCTGCCCAATAAACTGCTTCGTTTCAATATTCCAATATTATTGTATTAATTTATACTTGTCTGCTGGGGCTCGGATTCCTCCCTAACAAAATTACCAATGTTGAATTTATTTCCAAGTTACGTCTGCAAGGACTCAAATGAACACTGTAAGTTCATTCAGCCCCTGGAGCCTTTACTGAGTTGATTATTTTGCTAACAGTTTCGCAGTAGCTCTATTAGAATGGCTCTGCCGTGTACTTGGAGAGTGATGAGGCTTTTCGGTACTTTCCTCTTTAATGAAAACCATACACTTAAGACATAATCCTTCATCAAGCTCGGTTTGATGTCTTCCTATGGCTTCCAACTTCACTGAACCCTTTCCTCACTCCTCATGAGCCACTGTGGTTGGGACTGATTTTAGCGAGTTTGCTCATGAGGCCAATCACTGCTCCACCACATCACAGACGGGCTGAGCCAGGCGGTAATGGTCTCAGGCTGCAATTCATTAGCTGGGGACAGAACCGGGTGCGCTTGCCCAGTATTGTGGCCCTTTAAACACGGCCTGAAGGGAGTTCAGAGCCTTGCCATATTCGGTTCAGAGCCTTGCCATGTCCGCGAGGACACGGCGGATCTCAAACCAGCAAGCTTGCTGGAGGCCTCCTCACAATTTACTCACCAAAGACTCACACAGACATGCAGACTAATAACATCTGACACAGAGGGTTTAATTTGTGAACAGAAAGTCATCCTCAGATTTCCCTGTGGCAAAGAAAGCACTGGATGGATGTAAACGAGGCACAAATGGAAGCATCCGATAATGGCTTAAAACTGAACTTCTGCAATTATCAGTGAACAGTTCGGTTCCATTTCTGGTTATGGACTTTACGGGCTGAAAGGAGCTACATACAAAACACTCAAAATTTTAGCATTACTTTTGTTTACCCTTTAGAACCCACTAGCTTTAAAATGGTATTAAAATGGTAAACAATGCTTAAACTAAAAGTGCACGTTCATTGGTTTGACTCTAGTTTTGCCTGCTGAGTTGTCACTTGGACAAGCTTGAGTCACACAGCAGGTCATAAATCTGAACAAATGTAGTATAAAACACTGAAATAACTCTGAGTCGTCAGAGATTTATGGTTTGCCTTTTGAAGTTATTTCACTGCAGGGTTTCAACACCTTCTTAAACAGACTTTTCAAGGACTTTCCAGGCGCAATTTCCTTTAATTCAAAGACCCAACAAAGTTTCAGACATGGATCAAGGTTAATTACTGTTACAACACTGTTCACATAACGCCAGCTTTCTCGCTTGCTTGCCATTGTTTAGTCTGTATAATTCAGCTTCAATCGCTCACGCTCACATGTGTCTGTAACACTTTGTTGAGGCAGGTGGGGCATGAAACAAGGACACACAGATGGCGTTAGACACAAATGCACCACAACATGGCCTATTTATTAAGCTTAAGCAAAAAAAAAAATGACCAAAATACCAATTTCTATTATTGTACAACATGAAAGCTCAAGCACGTTCAATGACTTGTGCGTATTTATTGTTGTAACTTTGTAGGCCTTGTTTTTTTTCTCACTTTAAACAGTTTAAAGCATTTAAGGGACCTGCAGTGGATCTGTGATTATTAACTGAGGTAGCAATGGTGCACAAACCTGGCTCTCCATTCAGTAAGGTATCTAATGACTATGTAAACAAAAGATGCTAAACAAAGACGTAAACTTGAACTCCTTTGTTTCATCACTGCTATCTAGGTAAGGAGAATTCCAGTCAGTCTGTCTCCTGTCTCCTTATCTGAGACATCACCACAGAATCTCTCTCTGTTGGCCTATTTTGGACATCCTTTGCAAAAGGGATATAAAAATTATGAATACAAAACTGAAATTCTTATTGTGTTTCTGTATATAGGATAATACTGAAAACAAGTGTTCTGGTAAAATGCATTTCAGCACAGCCCTGCTGAGGAACAAAAGGCTTTTTCCAAGCCCTGTTTTTGACTGTATTTTCCTGTTTCTGAATTTCAGCATTACTAATTTCGCTGTATTTCCATAAACACCCGCCCTCGCACCTTTTACAGTATTTCTAAAACTGACAAGATTTTTGATGTGCTTATATGCGTCAACTGTGTCCTATTTCCCTAATCCATTGATTGGAGGCCACAGACTTCACAAATGAAGGTTCTTCCCCACAATTCATTACTGTTTGTTTACTTTCTGACGGTGGCCTCAGAGGACAACAGGCCTTATTTGAAAAGCGTCAGACTATGCAAAGACGCTCGCTTCTCCCATCCCACGATGCAACTTATTTCCATACTCCCGCTCTTCCTAGGATAAGTCGCCCTCATTAAGCCCAGCGCTCATGAGGAGATTAGCGGCTCATTAGCATATAGGAGGGCCTAGACCTAATTATCTGCCACTTCACAGAATCTAATTCTGAATCAAAAAGAGAAGCACTCTGGAAATGTGAGGTCTGCTGCGGTGGAGAGAGCTAAGCGATGGGTTAGAGATGTCTATTTCTGAATGTGTAAATGTTCTGATCTCTCATGCTTGGTTAACATTTCGCATTAATAAGGGTCTGGACTCATCCACTTCTCTCACAGTTTTGGCCTGGATATTATGCCAAGACCTGCTGCTGCACACAGGAAAGGGAAAAATCCTTGTCCTATTTAGGAGAGAGTTATGAGTGGGTAGCTCCACAGGGCTGAAATACCTTTGGAAAGCAAAAAAAGGAGATTTCGACGCACACTGCGAGAGTGGCTCTTTACAGCCAACTCTGGCCCTCGTCCTGAGACCCTGCAGCCAGCGGCTCATGTTCAATACCAGTCACTGCTGTGAGGTCTGAACATGCTGAACATACCAAACATGATCCACGAACAGATCTACCAAACACACTTGATTTGTCGTTTTCACTGTTTATCTGTTGCTGCTCACATTTTGAACAGTTTCCAGACCTGTGCAAGAGTGTGAAGGGAGGGAGCGGCACTTTTTAATCACCGTTTCTCATTTTTGTTATTATTAAAGTCATTCTGCGAATCTGACAGTTTGCTGTAGAATAATTTAGCCTTTTTTCGGTCTTATTTTCTCCATTGGCCAAAAAACAGTTGGCCATTTTCACTTGAAATACTGCCAAAGTGTTGATGCAAAAAAACAAAGCCAAACTGCAGCATACCTGTTTGTGATTCTGCACATATACAGCTCTGGAAAAAATAAGAGACAACAGCAAAAATGTTCAGTTTCTCAGGTTTTATCTTTTATAGGTGCAAGTATTGAACTGAACAGATTTGCCATCATTTTAAAGGAACTGCTGACAATATTTCTCCTCATTTCCAAATAAAGATATTTAAAGCACAATTTTAAAGGAAATGACAAAACATCTGTCACGGTCCGTGGCCGCTAGAGGCCACTGTTTTCTGTTTTTTGCGTTTGTTTTATGTTCTGGTACTCTTATTTTGACGTTCTGTTCTTGTGTCACGTGTCTCCTGTGTTTTCACCTGTTCTGTATTCGGTTCATCATTATCCTTTGTATTTAAGTCTTGTCTTCTGTTACGTGCACTATGTGTCCATCGCCTTATGTTTGCCCTTGTCCTGTTTTCCCTGACGGCCACCGTGCCTGGTTCTCTTTGTTTCCTGTTCTATCACTGTAAATAAATCGAGCACCAGCATGGAGGCCTGCCTGCCTGTCCCCGTTCTTCCCAAGGTAAATCAAGACAGGGGACTCAACCCCCCCTGTAGTGACAACATCAAAATAAGAGAAATGCAGTGTTTACAGAACTTGAATAAAATAAAAAAAAACGAATCTCTTGCTCACACAATCAAAATGGCAATAAGCAAAATAAGCATAGAATGAAATGGTTGTCATACTCAGAGATGTTGATTCAAAAATAAATAGCAGTGGTCTCATTTTCTACGGAGCTGTACAAGAAGGACAGCAAGAAGCATCCAGGGATGGATATTGTGTTGAGAAACAGATATCACAGTGTCATTTATTGCAAACTGGCAACTGACATAAAATTGTACAGAATGTGAATCCATAACTTCTAAACACTGTAAATAAATACACTAACATTGATTATCTCATTACAATGGCATCTGGGCAAGTGAACCATCAGTTCTTGAAGTTAATATGTTGGAAGCAAGAAAACTGCATCTAAGGATCTAAAAGACTTTGACAAGAGCCAAAATTGTCATAGATTTTGAGGGGCCAGAGCGTCTCCAAAATATCAGGTGACCGGACACAGGGTCACGGGAACCTAAAGCTCATTGATGCTTGAGGGGAGTGAAGGCTAGTTCATCTGGTACCACTGAAAATCTACTATCACAGACTGCTGAGAAAGTCAGAGTGCAGCAAAGCTGCGTATGAGGCTGCGAAGCTGCAGACCGTTCAGAGTGCCCATTCTGTCCCTTGTACACCAACAAAAGCACCTACATGTGAGCATTAGAACCATGGCGCAATGGAAGAAGAAAGCCTTGCCTGATGAATCACATTTTCTTTTATATATTTATATATATAGTTAAGCAACAAAAAAGTTTTAAAGAATGAAGCTTGGTTTGTTAAATAAACAGCAGTGTATTAACCAGTAAACACACGCTCTTGCTTATATTTTCATGTATGTGTAAGGCAGCAGAAG
>JBBPDC010000017.1:8576217-8591814 GCA_037974485.1 Hemigrammopetersius urotaenia
CTCCACACGCGGTAGTGTTTTTAAAGGGAAAGTAATCGGAATAATCGACCTGGAAAAATTCGATCGATTATAGGTTCGGAATGTCGATTTCGATTACTTTTCGATTAATCGCCCAGCCCTACTTAGATATTACGAACATTTAAAATATTATTTTAACTGCATTAAGCTGCATTTTGTGTCTTGTTACACTGTTGTACCATACATCTTTGGTTTTACTATGTATTGTAAGGTGTCCTTGAGGACCTATTAAAAACACATGATTATTATTTTTACAATGGCAAAGAACCTTCGCATTATGTGAAGTTTATACCTTTTTCACACACACAAATCTCATTTACAAACATGGTTCTATAGGGAGCTAAAACGTGTCTTCTCCGGCAGTGCTCAAAGAAAGCTCTGTGGCTCCTGTTCAAAGAGTGTGAACCTGGGGAGAGTAAGGTATACAAAAGAAAATTCACTGAATTAACTCATGTATTCCCACCTCTCACCCCATGCATGCAGCAAATTCAAGAGGCTTCAATTTCGCCATCCTTTCCCGCAGTGGTCTCAAGGCCTTCGGTGGCTTGAATCTTTAAGGAACACCTGCACAGATTTAGCATCTGATCCCTGCTTCCATTCTGATCCTTTCATGTGAGAAGATAAAGACGTGAGCATTGTTTGCAATCTTAACCAAGAATGCAGGGGAAATCTGACTAGACTTATATGCCACCCTGGTGCTACATGGATATCTGCTCTCGTTTACTTCAGTCCCACTCAGATACGAATCTCTGAGCTGTCGAGCATGACGTGGATGTGTAGACCACTGTGTGGCTCATACGCTTAAAGAAATTACATTTCACAGATGGTTCTTAGCTTGGAAATAGGATTCTAGGAAAAAAAAAACCTTTACATCTCGTGGAGGTTCTTTAAACTTTAAAAGGGTTCCTCGCACTAGCACATTCTGTTCATTCTTTACACAAACTATCCACTGGAAGACTCTCCAGGGAAGCAAAAGTGGTTCTCCTGTGGCATCACTCCAAAATATCCTTTCTGGGACCTTTATTTTTAAGACGGCGAGCCTGGGGCGTTTCCATAGGCAGTAATTCAAGGGATGCACTTTCTATAGGGACAGAATGGAAACCTACAGTCAACGGTATGAGAGGACACAGTAAGTAAAACGCTTACTAGGTCATTCTATTGTGCGCTGTTTTTCATTGAGATGGCACAGTGCAGCGAAAAAAAAATTATCACTTAATGCTTTTAGCCTCACAGTGCTAAGGTAAGCATCAATACCATTATATAGCTTTTGATTATGATAGAAGGGGGCCAAGGGCAAGTTAACTATGGAGGAGGGCCAGGCAAATATAGTATATTCATAAGCAGAGAGGATGAGGCCTATACAGCGTGCCAGAAGAGAACGGAGAGAAAATGTGCCAATGTCATATATAGATTCCAGCACCGGCAACTCAGAGAGATGATGACAGAAAATAGGCTTTGTTGTTTCTTACTGTGAGGTTATTACTGTGAAGAGTAATAGCATATCTGGCACCGTAGGTCGTAAGGAAGAAGAAACTGTAAGAAAAAAAAAGCATTAACGTTATTGTCTGCCTTGTGCACTCGATGTAATAATCTAACGACTCAATGTAATAAACTGTCACTATAGGAGTTCTTTAGACACTATTTATATGGTTTCGCGCAAATGTTTGGCCTCTTGGCCAAATTTCTATGTGAAAAATAAAACACATCCTCTACAATGGTTCCCAACCTGGTGTCCCAGTCCCCCTTAGTGTGGCACAATTTTGTCTGCAGTGAGGTTACCAAAATATTTATAGACATTAAATTCATAACATCTCAATGTCTGAGAAACATAAATGTGTGTTTGTACATGTTTATAAGAGTACAAGAACAAACCACTGTTTATTTTTTGCAAATAAAAGTTTGGAATTATCACTTCGTTCTTTTTGTGCGTCTATGCGGGTATGAGTTGGGGTTACGGGGCCTGGCTTGTCTTGGACACAGGCAAGGGGGGCTTCAAGGAAAAAGGGTTGGGAACAACTGCTCTACAAGATACAAACTTCTGTTTCATTGCTGGATATAACATACATTCCATCCATCCATCCATCCATCCATTATCTGAACTTCTTATCTATAACCAGGAGACTCTGGGCAGGCTGTCATTCCATCACAAGGCAGACGCACAAACCTAAAGCCAGTTTAGCGCCTCCAATTAATACATGGCTTTAGTCTGTGGGAGGAAACCAGAGCTACCGGCAGAAACCCGGGTGAGCATGAAAACTCAACACACAAACCCAGGATCTTCTCACTCTGACAGCGTTACTCACCACACCACCGGCCCACCCCAAAATGTAACATATTGGGAAAAACAAAGGCATGAAATAAATACACAGAAATACATAGAAACTAAAAATACGACTTTTAGAAAAAAAGTAGGGATGCAGCGATCGATTGGCCAGTGATCGGAAACGGACGTTTTTTGACCTGATCGGCCGATCACTCGCACGTATTGCCGATTTCAAACTGATCTTTTTTTTAATTTATTTTTTATGAATTACATTTTATTTATTTAAATTTGTAAAGAAAATTTATTATGAATAATAGGTTTATATTAAAGAAAATTTGATTTTTGTTTGTATTTGCTGTAGAGCTGCCACTATCGTATGTCACGATTAAAAAAGTAACCAGTAAACAGGGAAAGTAACTACCACGTTACATTAAAAAAGTTGAAACACAATTTTTTGTGTTGTTGTCGTCAACTACATGTAGCAGCTCTAATTTTCTGTTATATGGGGGGAAAAAATCGGTATCTGAAAAATCGGTATCGGCCGATCACACTTACAAAAAAATCGGTAATCAGAATCGGTCAAGAAAATTGCAATCGGTGCATCCCTAAAAAAAAGAAAAATCTTGACGAGGCTTGTTTGAACTTTTCCTTACACAGATCAGATATACACTACCAGTCAAAAGTTTGAACACAGATAATCATTAACATGCACACAAACGCACCCCCCCCCACCCCCCACCACACAGAAAAGTAATAGAACAGGTTATGCCCCAAACTGTGTCCACAAAGTTGGCCGGAATCAGGCCTTTGTTCAATGAGGTGCTTTTTTAAGGAAGAGGTGTGTCTTTTAAAAGTCAGTTCCTTGATTGGAACTGTGTTGTTGGACGAGGAGAGCCTTAGTGGAAGAACATGTGGGCAAGCTGAAGAGCACCATCTGTCCCTCACCAAAGGAATGGGAAAGTGTCTCTTCACCTTTTTTTATTTTTTACCTTTCCGGCTTGGTACTATTTGGTAGTGGCACATGCACGCACACGGATGTCTAGGAAACAAATTTCATTCACATTTCACTTTTGACTATAAGCTTTTAGATCAAAATGTCTAACGTTATGAAAAATGCACACACTGTTGGTTATGTGAATCCATTTGGCAAGTGAGCCTATAGCTCAGATTAATCTTTCATTCAAAAGGCCGCGGATCTTACAGTAGCTGGGAATTCTGCAGTTATTTTCGTACAACTTGTTTCCGCTTTGATTTGATGGTTTTTCTAAAGCAAAACATCAAAGGGCAGGTTATGAAATAGCATCCTGTGGCACAAGAAGCACTCGCAGCATCACCTAAGGCATCCCACACGAGTGTGGCAGTCCTGTGTTCTGTTTCGCATCGTATCTTATGTGGTGAGCATAACAGGGGAATGACATACTGATGCTGCGTTCTCTATCTATAATTCATCTTCCTGCACCAAACAAAGGCCTGAGCTCAAGGTTTGATCACACACGCAAAAGAGCCCTGCAACAGACAGCCTCGCGCTTTTCCTTTTTGAAATTCAACTCTATGACCTTCGTGTCAGCCGATTTAAGTGCACAGGTGTGCCCTACCCCATTCATCACGAACCTGCTTTAAGTCACAGCGGGGGGTGGGGGTCTTGTCTTAGGGAAAGTCACGGAGACTTATGGCTAAGGCTCATCACGGACAAATTATATTAGATTTATGACAAGACTGTGCCATCAGTTTTGCTTTGCAAGAGTTTAGCTAACACAGGTTTCATCCTGAAAAAAAAATTCAGCAAAACTCTCACTTTTGGGCTAAATTCAGCTAAAATAAGACACGTTGCGGCAAACAAACCATCAAAAACACCACCCTGGAGCTTATCTGCAGTTCTGTGCTGGAGAGAAAATGCTGATATCTGCTTAAAGAGGATCTGACCCCATCTTGGTCTTATGTGTGGCTTTCAGCTTGAGTGACAGTTATGAAGATAAAGTCGTTCCACATTCAAATGCATTATCAACAGCCTCTTATCAAAAGACGGTAAAAGACCACACACAGGCTAGTAATATTTTACAACACTGACAATACTTACTCACTAGGGACACACCGATATATAATACTTGACAACAGCCTTAACATTTTAGAATTGGGATACTTGTCCTCATTTAAAATGTATGTGTCTCCATATGTTTACATACATTTGATTTCATAATGCATCCATAAAGCAAACTCACCATGATGACATATTAATCAAAATCCACCAGTCAGCACTAACATTAAAGCCACCTGCATCCTGTGCTGCCAAAATAGCTCTGATCTAATGAGGCATGGACTGCACAAGACCTCTGAAGGTGCTGTGGTATCTGCGCCAAGATGTTAAAGATCCTTTAAATCCTGCAAGTTGCATGGTGAGGCTTCCATGGATCAGACTAGTTTGTCATGCATGTCCCACAGCTGATTGATCAGACAGACATCTGGGGAATTTGGAGGCTAAGTAAACACCTCTTTGTCATGCCCCTCAAACCAAACTCTTTGTCCTGTCCCTCAAACCTTTCCTGAACAATGTTTGCACTGTGGAGGGACACATTATCCTAGTGAAAGAGCCCACAGCCATTAGGGAATACTGTTGCCATGAAGAGGTGAACATGGTCTGTAACAATGTTTAGATAAGAGGTATACATCAAAGTAAAAGTCGCATACAGGCAGCACCCAAGGTTTCCCAGCAGAACATTTCCCAGAGCCTCACACTTCCTCTGCCACCTCACCTTCTTTCCATAGTGCATCCTGGTGTCATCTCTTTCCCAGGTAGGTAACATACACCCACATGATGTGAAAATGTGATTCATCAGACCATGCTGCCCTCTTCCTTTGCTTCATGGCCCAGTTCTGATGCTAGAATGCCCATTTGCAGGTGCTTTTAGTGGAGGATAGTGTGCGCCTACACACCAAGTTGTGATGCACTGTATGTTCTGACACCTATCACAGCCTGCGTTAACCTTTTCAGCATTCTGCTCTACACTAACCTTTCTGTGGGACTCGGCCAGAAGGGTTAGCATTTGCTTCCCAATGTACCTTTGGTGCCCATTACATTCTATTGGTACCATTCTTGAGCAGATACCAAACACCATAAACTGGACCCTTCGGTGCTGGACTGACAGTCAATGAAAAAAAAGCACTTTTACAGTTTTCTGGACCCAAAGGTGCGGAGAAAAACTAATGTTTCTCTAAAAGAAATCCCTTCAGTCTTGGACTAATGTTAGCCTCTACATATTGAAGTATTAAAGCACATGGGTGAGGCACACCAGATCCAGCTGATAAGCATTAAAGCATTAGGCACATTCAGCTTCAGATCTATAGACACCGCTCACAAAATGTAACAATGTACAAACAGCAGCAGTTGAAAATGTCAAATGTTTGAAGCTTAGTTTTCGTGTCCTTGGCCAATAAATTACACTGAAGGCACTATTACACAATGAAACGCACCTCTCTCAAAGCCATTAAATATAAAAATTGTACATTAATCTACTGTCATTCACTTTATTGTTGCGTCTGATGATTAAAACAGCAGATTTTTCTTGTTTCAGTTGATTCAGAGCTTACTGTGAAGCACAACCCTGGGTGGGGGGAGCTCAGTGAAAATAGGTAGATCAAACTCATCGTGCGTGAGAGGCCCCGTGCAATCAGCCATCCGTCTACCGCCTGATTAGGTAACTTGGTTTTATACGGGTAGCGACAGAGGAAAGTTTTCCACAGCAAACACCCCAGCGCCCCGAGTCACTCCTCGAAAATGGCACGGCAGAGAATGCGCTGTCAAGATCTGCCTGGAGATGAAAACATAAAAGTCCAGCAAGATTAAAAATCCGTCCATAACATCACGTCATAAACCACTGAACCAAAAACAGCAGTATTAGATGATGTGCATAAGCTCCTCAACCAAAGAGTAACGAGAGAGCCACATCTGCCACCAGCATCGGGACAGAACAAGTGAAAGCGGGATGGCATAAGATAACACCCTCATATGCAATGAATGCCATTCATGGTATCTATTTATACACACACTGACTCATCTAATGGTAAAGAGACAGCAGGCATCACAGACAATATAAAAGATGTCTCTCCCGCTCTGTTTTTCCTGTGTTGACTAGAAGAGAACATGCCCGGCAGAAATACGACGGGAGCGGACAGAGTGGGATAAAACAGCAACACAACCTTCTGTACATTTCAGGAAAAAAAAACACTGAGGGGTAAACAAAAGTTGACTCTAACGGGAATGGTGGCGCCTGTTGCTGTGGTCCTGGCAAAATTAACATTTCAGTGGAGATCTCTAGGGCAGCTACATAAAACTGAACATTTAAAAGCCAAAGCCAAGCAAATATACGTATTCCTATAACTATATACAGTTGTATGCAAAAGTTTGGCCACCCTTCCAAGTGAAAATAAGCATGCATCCTCTGCAGAGAAAAAAAAAGTGTCCTTCATAGACAACGTGTTGACTTATTTTCTCTTGAAGGACAATAAAACACGCAATTTGATCAGAGGTAATCACAGTTTCGCATATGAAATTTTCCATAACGTCTAAGTGTCAATGAACTATTGTGATCACAGACAGTCCAGAGAATGCCGCTAAGGAGTTAGGAATAGTAGCTTGGCATTAAATTGAAAGCCCTGCTTCGAATCTATATGAAGAATCCAATTATATTGCAGTCAGGTGTGTTTAAAGTGGATTACGGTCTTAATGATATCCAGCTTGGCGAAATGCACATGGTGTAGGGCCACTCATCGATTTATTTCAATAGAGATTAAGACTGAGCTCCACAACCAGACGTTGGTGGAAAAACACCGCAAATAAACATGAAGTTGAGGTTGATAGACCGAAGTCTTGAAACCAGTGTCTCTTAGCTGTGGTGCCCTGAGACGACATGATGCACAGAACAGCGACACGCCAAAATTCCTCCTCTGCTAAAAACATCCCCTTCGTCCATTTTGAAACACTATAGCTGCTGAGAGAGAGGCTCACGGGCTGCTATTCATAGCAACAGAAACCTCTCTTGTGTGGTAACTTCAGCGATCGCCTAGGCACCCTTTTAGATCCCTCTGGTATGTCGACACTGCAGCCCCTGAGAGCTGGAGGGCCTCGTCCATTATACTGTACAGCTTGTGGGAAAGAAGAGCCTTTGAACAATTCAGCTGCGTACAGTCGCATCCGAATCCAAAGGCAGGTGGGTGACGCAAGTGTTCAGACACATAACAGATTGGCGGTCAAAAATAGGACATCTTCTGCTCCACCTGTGACAGTGTGCATCAGATGTCAACATCACCTCTGTTAGAAACTCAGCAAAGACGTGGCCCCCTGCCAACAAACTTTGGGCGTCACTTTTCCTTGCTTGTGTGCAGTTGACATCAAAGAAGATCTACCAGCACAAACAATAGGTTTTCTAATTCACCACATTATCTAGCAGGAGCATCTATTTTCAAAACGAGCGCAGATGTAACAGCACATAAATAAATTTATAATAAATAAATAAATAAATAAATAAATAAATAAATAAATAAATAAATAAGGCAATATCAAAACGGTCTTTCATCAAAGTGATGGGCTTCAGCACCGCAGTAATTTAACTGTCCGACAACAGCGGCGGCGTAGGGAGATAAGGGCCTTCACTGATTGGGAAAAATCAGTATGCAGCCAAATTCTGGTCTGAAGCCAAAACCCTGGTTTGCCCGCGTGCTGATCTGTATGCAGACAAAATATGCAATAATTTTCGATCAGACTCAAAAACACTGGGACTTTTCTACACTGGGCCTTCATACAACAAATTGTGAACGGGCCAACAGACTGTGATTCCATCCGAGTAAAAGAGCGTGGCCACGAATAAAGATGTGACATCATGCACGGATGCTCGCCACTGGACTGTGATAGTAAACAGAAGGATAAAGCAGGCCACAATAGGCCCAGTCCGCTGGAGCCCAGCGAAGAATGCCATCCAGTTTCCCTGGCAAACAGAGGCACAAAATGCTTGCAAGGAACACCCGTAAACAAATAGAGCAAGACTTGACACAAAAGAGCTGCACTTTGTAACTTCCTAACGCGTCTGGGGCTCTTTTCTTAATTTGAACATTATGTGATGACAAGGTATATTTATGTTAAGAAGGTGCCAATTAGAAACTAACGTCCCGGTTTGTCACTTGTAGGAGCTCTTTTTATTTTTAAGCTCTGCACTACAGTTGCTGGGCTGTTTTGCATCTGCTGTGGAGACAAGTAGATGTTTTGAAAGGTTATGATCACAGCATTTATTCGCTAGTCAAAATGTGATGTTTAATTACGTTCTTTATCTCTAGGTGATAATAAATGAGGCCACCGCCTTCACCAGCGAGACCCGCAACAAAGAGCTTCTCGCTCCTCAGTGGCTGAACCCAGAAAAACAAATTAAAAGCGGGAGACGCTTTCAAGTCAGACACTTTGATAGAAGTCGTGTAGGTCTGACGTCAGAATTAGTTAACGCCTCAGTGTTAACAAGCCAGATAAGAAGGGAGGGGGAAAAAGGATGCAGAGACCCGTAACCTAGGCAGTCACTCAGCATGAGGTTACAGAATCATGCTGCAGAATTCTGATGCAATTATTAGGCTATGGCTATAAACATTTTAGATATAAAATAAATTACTAATGAGATTAAGCACCTCAAAGACTCTGTATATTACAGAACCTCATAAATGATCTTTATGAGCCACCTTTTATTACTCTATACGTGTCAACTACTTAATGATCCTGCTATTGAACTTCAACCTGACATTACATTACATTAGAGGCCTAGACAGTCCACATATGGCTAAATAAATAAATAAATAAATAAATAAAAACAAACAAATAAATAAATAAATAAATAAATATATACATATACACACACACACACACATATATATATATATACACTAACTACTAACGATTTTCACAATGTGCTCAGAAAAGTTTGGCACAAAAACCTTTGACTAAACTTGACTGTAGAACAAACAAAGCGTCTTTAAACTGTTAACGCTGCAGGAAAGAAAACATGGACCTATCGCGGAGAGCATTCCCTATCAGCCAAACATGTCTACAAGGAGAACATTTCATAGATCCTCCCCTGTTTTGTAGCCTTTCTACTGACAAAGATTGATTATCATAGAGGAAAAGGAAATGGGAGGAAGCCTCAGAAGTTCAGAGAAATATCAAAGAGCCTGATTCTTTTAAGGAGGACCCAGCTGTTAACAGGCCACGATAAGGCCGAGAGTGTGGAGGAGCAGAGAATATGCCTAAGGGACTATGCTGATGAAGCACCTTGCCCATCAAAGGTGAATTCTCCAAAGCTGCTAGGGTTTCCAATCGATAATGCACAGCTGTCCTCTGCCATCTCTCCTGCGTCTGGTTCGTTTTATAGACTCCAGCGCTGTAGAGCACAGCTTGTTCAGATTTTCCATTCAATACATAATACTTATTGTGGCCACAAAATTGCCGCGGTGTGCAATACCCCAGCTATTCAAAATACAAGAGAGTTCAGGACGTCCAGTGTGCAATTTAACCCAAACAATCAAAGTCGGCTCGAATTCGAATGTGGACGCTGTGGAAAAACTGAGCAGTGCTGCCCAGCAAACCTCAACATATGCAGAAACCAGACAATATATGGTTGTCAAAACATCAACACTTTTCTCCGTCATTAGAATGCCACCTCGTGCCCTTAGTATGAAATATAACCATCGACCATGGATTTACAGCAAGAGCCCAACCTCGAGTACATAGGAAAGAAATATTCAACTTTGCCTAGGCAAAGAAGTAACATATGGTCTGCTTCACCGAACACGGAGGCAAATCAGTGTCCTCCTTTTTCTTCCTCACGAATTAACACCTTGGCAGATTGCTAATTTCAACATGACTGCTTAAGATCATCCATCTTCTCAACAGCTGTCACTGGAGCAATTCTGCCCAAAAAGGAAAACTTTCTCGTAATTGAGTTCAAAGCCCTGCTTTTTTTTATATGGAGACAGTATTAAGACCCGTTTGATTTATGATGGAGAACGTCAACCAATTTTGCTCAATACTGTGGGAATCTATCTTCATAAACCCTCTTCACAGCTCCTTGGCAGAGTGTAATCCGGACACTAAATGCAATGATATTAGTGTCAGGATCGCAACCTATGAAAAGGTATGGATATGGAGAGATGTGGTCTTCAGAAAGAGATTGTTGTGTGTTTGAGGTTTTTAAGGTTGTAAAGATTCAAGAACTGAAAGCAAACAAGTCTAGCAAATCTACCTGCACTTTGATCTAAAAGTTTTGAAAAACACCTGCCACAAGCCTTTCATTCAGGCTGAAAGAGCATTTACCTTAACCTTAGAACTCCATTTAAAGATCGTGTACACTCTTACTTCCCGACTTGGGAGTACAGACCGCCCTAGTTTCTGCCATGTGGCAACAGTGCCCCCTTTTGAACAGCCGAGTTAAAGCCATGCAGCCTACACTTCCTGCCATTATCGTGGCTTGCTCCAGGCTTAAAGCTATCAATTCCCAACAGAGTCCATGTAAGTGGATTTATTGTACAGGAAAAATGGCCTATTAGAATGGGGGGGATGGCTAAATATGTTAAATCTTGTTGTCATTCAAATATGCCAAACGGCTTCCAAAAACCACCGGTTACATACAGGACCTGAAAAAGAGAAAAATCTCTCATAACCTACTAAAGCTGTAAAGGCTGCTTACGGCGAGACCGAAGATTATGTTCTTTTTTCTTGTTTTGTTTTTGTTTTTTTCCCAGTGTTTTGTTCATCTGCAGGCCCAGATTATGCCTGCTTCTTGGCAACTCAGATTGTCATGGTAAACATGGATCTGCCTTACTGTGCATTAATATCTAGAGAGGCCAAGTCTAGCAGCCATAGCCTCAAGGGTGACTTTAACAAGCTCTTCCACTTCCACGGCTTCTGTTTTTTTGTGTCAAGCCTAAAAAAAACGAACCCCGAATTTGCATCTGTTTCAAAGCCGGGGATCTCGGGAGATTGTGAATAAGTAAACATCTCCGTGCTCTGAGGGTGGGTTTGGATGGCTATGGATAAGCAGCGTGAAGAGATTACCTCGGACTCGTCCTCCTCGCGGACTCCCAGGTCCAGCACTGCGTGCGGCGCCTTGAGCTTGGCCTGCGAGGACCGTGCCATCTGAAGGTTCAGCTGCCAGCCTATGTGCTCCAGCTAATAAGGAAAAGGAGCATATGACTTAATTAGATATCAGATTAAAACATAAATAAATCACTCTCAAGGCCAGTTCTGGCAAACAGAGCTTTTGTGTTTGGCTTACTAGTAGTTCAGTATGAGGAGAGAAAATCTCTGACCTCACAAAGACTATTAGACTCTGAACTTTAACCACAATTAAATTATAATTATCATGGTAACTAAAAACAATACACATACCAAGTCATACATACGAAATATGTATTCTGGCTAAAACAATAAGTGCAAACGTTTTAAATTATACATTATACATGCAATGTGCATGTGCCAAAATTTCACGAGGGAGGAGAAAACAGAAACGGTATGTGTGTGTATAATGTATGTTTAATGTATAATGTATGTATAATGCATTTATAATGCACTGTATACATTATGTATGTGTGTATTATGTATAAGTATATTTATGTAAGGAAAAATAAGTACATCCTGTACGGAAAACACACTTCTGCACATGAACATGAAAATAATAAAACATAAAATGTGGCATATGTGAAAGTTATGCCACAAATTTAAAGCATGCTTGATTTTTTTCCCAAGCAACCAGAAATCGTGCACTAAAAAAAAAAAAATAGTGCACTAAAATGTGCATTAAATGGCATATTTAGCTTTGTTCTCTGTTGAATATGTACTGTATTAGCTTTATGTACTGAAACAGACGTGTACAATCCTGAGGAATGTAGTATTAACGGCTTCTTTTACTCTAATTTTATAAAAATCCAAGTTAAGGAGATTCTCTTAAAAGTAAACTGAGGACATACATGGTACAATTCTAAACTTTTTACAGTCATGCTGGGTCTTCACAGCCTTAATCTGAGCTACACTGCTGTCTACGCAAAGCACACAACCGCCCACATTCTTTCAAACCTGACACTTACTTCAATAGCTACTATAAACTGTTCTCTTTTATATCACAGGGTCCGTGTTAAACCTAAATTGGACTAAAACTTTTAATATGGCAGTCAAAGACTGTGAAGGGATAATACAGATGCTATGAGGTTTGAAATGATCTCGCCCACAAAATCCTCACAAGTCATAAAAAAGGCAAGCACTGCGAAGGGATTTCTTGGGCAGAATAAAATAGACACGTTAAGAACTACTTTTATTTAGTTGTCATGCCTTAAGTGCCGTCCAGATACAGATTAATCCTTATGGCGGACCTGGCAAGGAAAATCATTATGGCCTGTGTCTGTAACACTTGCTTTAAGCACATTGTTTTGGCAACATTGTACCAATGCATCAGGTCTGAGAGAGGTCTGATAACACAAAATATGAAATAAATGATTGTGAAAACCTCATGGTTGTTAAAGTTGCTGAGCAAAAGTCACCGTACTAAAGGAGCAAGGAAGACGACCTCTTCTCTTTTTAACACAAATCTAAAATGCTTTACATTTATTTACATTTACATTTATGGCATTTATCAGACGCTTTTATCCAAAGCGACTCCAGTCTCTAACTACAGGGGGCAGTCTCTCCCTGGAGCAGCTTAGGGTTAAGGGTCTTGCTCAGGGACCCAGTGGTGGTGTGCTGAAGGTAGGATTCGAACCCATGACCTCTTGGTCCAGAGGCAAGTATCCTACCACTAGGTGCACACTAGTAAGAATAAACATAGTTATTAATATAAAAGTTTAAACATACTGGCTATCTTCTAAGTATTCCGTCATAGTCATTATCTAGTTAGTTTTATTATTTACGTACAATTTCATGGATTTTTGAAGTTGAGATAGTTTTTGCTTTCTCCTGTCAAGTTTTTTAACATACAAATTGTTTTGTCTTCAGAAGGATCTTCTTTATAAGGTCGCAGTACAAACCACTTGCATTACTTTATATCTTGCATCTTATTTTCTGCAATTCTAATTGTTATATCCATTTTAATACTTTATTTTAGTTTATTCTTATCACAATTGTTAAAAGAAATGTAATTCAAACTACAGTGCAAATGTAATGTGATAATATGGTGACTGTTGATCCTGATATAATATGGTGACTGCTGATAAGAAAGAACTTTATTTATCCCGAGTGAAATTCTTTCGTCAGTGCAACAATACAGAGTATTTTGTTTCAGGTATTTCAATTAGATACTACTTTGATTCAATATTAATTTGATTGTTAATTTTATTGCTTAATTTACTTTTTATTAATATTTTATCTCTATAGAGCACACTGTGTATGATAATGTGCAATATGAACAAGACTACAATCTTACCACTTGGTTAAAAACAACCATCTAAAACAATTTTAAGTAACCTGACCTGAGCACCAATAACTTACCTTTTTGGGGGCGAATATTCTAAATCTGATCTTCTCTACAACATCTGGCCCAGCTGTGGCCCAAGCTTGACAAAAGGCCTCTGCTTTATCTGGGGCAACCTGTATGCTTTCCAGCTGCTGCTTGAAGGAAGCTGGTTTAATGTTGTGGTACACAGCCTATATTAAAAACAAGATGCAAATGAGCGTAAGTTTTTGGTTATATATACACACATAGTTAAGTCTTTAAATGTCAAATGTCAATAATGCATGACCAATATAACATATACAGTAAACCCCCGCTAAATCGCGGTTCACCAGTCTCTCGTGGATTTTTTTCTGAGAACCTAATAATTGTTCACGGAAACCCCTGCACCTATGCTGAAACTGCAGATATCCTCTGCACTTTTTTTTGCTTTTGTGACATCTGGGCCTCACCTGCCACGCCCCCTAGTCCTCGTGCCGGTTGTTTATGTTTGGGCACTGTGGTTAGCAAGACAATCAGACAAATGAGTGAAACGAGCCTCCACTGCTCAGCGCCACCCCAAACACAAGGACTGGACCTCAGTCACCTATACTCAAAGGCTGGAGGTTTGAAAGTAGTCAATCCGTGAATGTTATTTATTTCTCCTTTCTGCTGATTGGCTGCTGCCCTGTGACGCATCTGTCCAGTCCAGAATTTCCTCCGTGGAGCGTCTCGAGTGTTCTCGTGTTTTTCGTTTTGTTCTTCTATTATCTGTTACATTATAGCACTGCGGGAGACAGCAGTTCAGTGTAAACTGTGCAGTACGTATATGGGTTTGCCTTTACATTTTCTTTAAGGGTAAAGTATTAAGCTGACTTTTAAATGAATTTATAGTGTTTTGGGAGTACAGTTGATGCAGGTGCTCTTGGAACATAACCAAGAGTACATGTACTATACGGTCAAACGTTTCCAGATTATCAGAATCTGTAAGCACCGCAGAAAAGCTCTGGAGCAGCCTAAGTTCACTATGGCCAATGCTAAGTGTCGATTAAAGGATATAAAAGCCCTCATCATTGAAGTGAAGTAATGAAACAGGAGGAATGTTGCTCCATTCAGTACCTCTGGAGCGAGTCTAAGTGGTGTTTGTGACCCAGAACTAATCATCTAACGTCAGTATCTGACCTCACTTATGCTCCAGTCTTCTGAAAGCAAGGGAAAAAAAATTAGAGGCTGTTCCTGCAGCAAATAGGGGAACAGACTTCCTTTGAATCCCACTGATCACAGAACAAACACTGGATGAGCAGGTGTCTACAAACTTTTGGACATGGCTTGCAGTTTGCATTTACTGATACTAAAACTAGATGCTCATTTTGCTGAAAAGCTCAAACATTATACATGCCTGAATTAAGTTCACTAACTCGTGCCTACAGGGTGTCAACATCATCTGACTCTGCCTACAAACAAGGCAAACCCACTCCAGACTCGCTTTTATGGTTCCCTGCTAGTGGAACGAGCTGCCTAAGCCATCAAGAGCAGCAGAATCCCTCTCTATCCTCAAAAACCTCCTTCAGAGAGCATCTCCTCTCCTAATCTTCCAACACTACTCTCACAAAAAGATTTAAGCACTTAACATTCTCCTCTGGTTTTCATACTGACCTGAAACTTGATTTCCTCATATTGCAAGTTGCTTTGGATTAAAGAGTGTGCCAAATGAATGTAATGTAATTTAAAGTAATATAAGCAGTTGTAAAAAGAACTCTTACACAGACATTTAGCACTTATAACTAGAGGTCGCCCGATGTATCGGTTTTGCCGATTAATCGGCACCGATAGTTGATTCCCGGAACTATCGGTTATCGGCAAAAATCCACG
>JBBPDC010000017.1:8597718-8611308 GCA_037974485.1 Hemigrammopetersius urotaenia
TTTGTAAAGTGTGTATCAGCGCTCAGTGATATCTTGTATGAAATGTTTGGATATATAATTTAAAAATAGTAGAATAACGACTATATATTTAGGGGGGCTTGGGATCATTTTGGGGCGGGGCTTCAGACCTTCGGCAGAATTCAAATGAGCCATTTTAATGTAGACTAATTCCAAGATTACAGTTAGATTAATCTATGCCTACCCCTAATATCTATACTAATATCTATATATCTATATATATACAGTTGTTAACATTTATTCATATTGTACATTGAACATTATTGTTTACTATATAGTTCAGTATATTGTGTCTTTACATATTGTTTTATATTGTGCTTGAGAGACACCATCGCCCAGAATCAAATTCCTTGTATGTGTTCGCTCAAATACTTGGCCAATAAAAGCGATTCTGATTCTGAAATCTATAAAGGAGATGATTTTAAGTTTCTTTAACTCATTTTCTTTAAGTATATGCTTTAATATAGAATAATAATTTTTTAAATATCCATGGCGGAGGGTGAGCTCCTCCAGGTTATATTTATATGACTGTTGAAAATGTGCTGCAGTTAAGCTCAAAATTATCATTACCACCCACCAAGGTTTTAAATAACCACCTAATCCCTTCCCAGCGGCTTCAGAAAGTATTTGACCTCTTTCTGTTCAGACTCCCCTCATTCTGTTAGAGACTTGTAGACAGTCATCTAATTATTAGTAATTAATAACGAATCATTATCGGTAGCCTTAGCTGCATTTTGTTTGCAGGAATTCCCAGTGGTGCCTGTAACTGACACACACTGTTGTTAAATGAGACATACTGGAGGGTTTTCGTTTTCTTGGACGGAAATGACTTTCATTAAAGGTTAGATTTCATATCTTATCAGTGTGAGAGCAAGATAATTAACCACAGACATTTTTCATGACCTTTTGAAATAATCCTCTTTACCGAGGCTGACAATTACGAAGCCGATTGCACACAGAGTACAACGGGTCTTTAAGAAACACGGCAGTCCCTGTAATTTCACATCAGAAACACGCCTTTAGTTTGGTTTTCCCCAAGTTTATTAAAAATAAATAACTGAAATCTATCTTATCTCTGTATCTGGACCCCTCGCTGAATCTCCCAGCCGTTAAATCATTTGCGTTCTGTTTTACTTCACATGATAAGTCTTCATCTATGGACATTCTTACAGAAATAATCAGCAAAAACAAGCTCAAATCAAGTGTAAAAGTGTGGATGAAGTCAACAGTCCTTAACATTTTCTGTAGCAAGACATATATACACTCCACTCCAGTTCAATCATTAACATTGTATGTTTTGACTTTCATTACAGCAACTTTTTTTTTCATAAATCCATTATTGTCTCGCCTATAACTCGCACGAGAAAACATTAGGGAGTTTATATGGAAAAAAAAAAAGAAAACAACATAAAATGCTGCAATATTTTATTTTGTTGAGAAAAAGGAAGAAAAATTGACATGTACCGATTAAAATAAAAGCATCAAGTATGAAAAGAAGATAAATTATATATAAAATATTCTGATTACATACAGTATAATACTAATTATATCATTTTAAGCATATACAGAGTCGTTCAGATAACTTCATACTTGATAATACTCTGATGTACAAAGCACTATTAAAGATACGATCTTTTAAAATACTGTAGCAGCCAAATTGTAAGGGCACACCTTTCAGAGAGAGAGCAAAGGAATGTAATAAATACTTCATTTCAATCCAGTAAAAAAAAAAAAAAACGACACAGACGACATTCCGAAATCAGGAGCGACATGAGAAACCACACAGTACCTTCAAAGCCTCTGAAGTTATTTCACTCGGAGTTTGGTAAACACATTTTAATGCACACATCTGTCCGTCCTGCACAGGGCCGTATTTTTATCTGCTATTTGAAAGAGGGCAAATTTGGCACTTTTATGCTGATGTCTCCGATGTTGATGTTCTTGGGCATTTCCGGAAGGTTCATGTTCTTTACTGCTGACACGGCACGCGCAGGAGCCCCTGCTATGCCAGCCTGTGCACACAAACACACACACACACACACACACACACACACACTTAGAAACATGGTTCAAATAAGAAAAAGGAGACGTTACTCATGTGAGAAAAGGCAACACAGACACTCAGTCCATCACACTGCACGGATACGATCAAAGTCACACAAAATGCGAAGCACGTTACAGATGTGTGCAACACTGGCATTCTTGATCATAGCTCAAAATGCACATGCATCACTCGGGCCTTTCAGAACAGAACCTCTAGTGCGAGGCAGAGTAAGCCTCCACTATGGAAATTAAATGAAATAATCAAAGGGTTTGGCACTCTGTCAAAATAAAAGGATGGCTTAGAGGGAGAACTTCTCCAACATACTGTTACCAACGCCTTCGGGACTGCTGTGCAAGGATAGGATAGGATAGGAGTTGGGCAAAGCAGAGGAATGGAAATTGATGAGGAGGAAATGGAGTGCTGAGAGCTATCAAAACAAAAACTAACATCTGGCTTCTGACTGAGGGAGTGAGGGAGTGAGCTGGTGCCTAGCTAATCTGCAAGACTATTCCAAAAATGTTCCACATAAGGGAAGGTGAAAGACCTAAAATGTTGTCAATAATAACTTGCTATTCAAGCCCTGGCAGATCGCACCCCCTGCAGAAAAAAAAAAAGGTCCTTCTTCATTCCGGGTTTGGCGCTACTAAGGGTGTAACGATTTTAACGCAGCCACGTCTCAAGATGTCAGTGATGTAAGCCATATACTTTGTGTGCGTCCAGTACTCGAGTTGAGGGGGGATGAGGAGGGATGGCTTCCCCCCTGAAATAAAAACAGTCGAAATCATCCCCCTTCTAAAACAAACATGCCCCGTTCCATCCCTTGTGCCATTTTATCAATGAATGCCGGAAATTACTACTGTTTTAACACTGGATATAGTACAACCATTTCAACATTTCGGGGGTTTTGTTTTGATTTTAACATCATGGCCAAGTTGAAATTCAATACTTTTATGGCAACAAATGAACTACTATACCACTAAGCATTAATACTAATTCATTAATACAAATTCTAAATTTCAACGTCTGTGCAGTCTATCTTTTTATGATTAGTGCATGCCTGTTTCCAAATTGCCTGATTAGCTTCCATATGTATGTTTCCATCAATGCTTCCACTAACCCACAGCCAGTAAACACAAGCACTTCCAGCAGTTTAAGCCACACCCACTTTCAGTTTACAAAAGAGCCATTCGATTTTAATCTGTATTAAAATCAAGACATTTTTAAATGTTACACACACTTGGTCTCATACACCTTTTACAGATCCATTTATATTTTAATCCAGCAGTATTTTAAAAATAAGTGTGCAATACACTACTTTTAAAATTAATTATTTAAATTATTTGTATAACACTGCAGTTAATCACAGAAAACCATGAGATTAATCGGGATCAAACATTTGAAATCGCTGCCCTGCATTAATATATAGGTATATAGAATCAGGTTAATTTTTTAACTCTTGTTTGTAGCGAACCTGAAAATTTTCATACATTATAGCCTGACTGATATATCAGCATAAAAATCCCAGGGTAAACTGAAGATAACCGTGCCATTAGGGTACCCAATATGACTTTCGCTTAATTATCTCCCAGTAAAAAGTAATGACCTGGAAAATATGAACACCATCATGGTTAAAATAAATATCCTGTCAAACAGATCCGTCCCTAACCTTAAGCGTGAGAATAACATGGTGTAACACAAAACACCTTTCTTTTTTAAACAAGATCTAAAAAGTAAGAGGTAATTAACAGAAGACAAAAAGAATTAGTAGAATTCTACAGTTTCTATTACCTTTATAAGTGCGAGGTTCTGTTGTTTAGTTGAGTTTAAAGAATGTGGCAAATGAACTGACAAATGTATACTATTACAAAACTATTAAGGGGTATAAAATGTAATGGGTTGATATCATCAGAATATTTCTCCCTCAGTATCGGCCACAATATATATCGTTACACCTCTAGTGGCTACAGATGCATTCTGTGTCCCAGAATCAATCTGCACAGGCTAATCCAAAATTGAGTAGATTACATAATGTACTTGGCCAGGTGTTGCATTAACAAGCTAAGCTGTTTCAGTAGGCGTTCGCTTGCAGCGCACTAATCCCTTCGGGTTCAATACAGCTACACTACAACCGAGCACGTTTATTTGAGTAAACAACTATTGTGTAAAACTGCAGCGCAGAGTGCTGACGAATCAATCCCATATGAGGCAGGCATAAGTTTGAACCAGCTTAAATTCTGCAGGATTACAATTTGTTCGAGCAGCAGTAATGTCAAATTAGGGCATATTTACGCAATAAAAATACAGAGAAGAGGCACAGGCAGAGCTGCTGGAGTGCACAGGCAGAGAAAACACCACCAGTGTGGCTCCAGCACTCATCAGTAGCTCCTGGTTACCATTTGTCAATTCAGGGCCAGCATAGACTTCCCTCAAAAAAACAAAAACAAAACCTTTACAATAACATTAGAATATGATTAATTACTGTTTATGCTATGTGCTGAAAGGGCCTGGCATGTTAAAAGGTTAGTGAAATGTCTCGACGGTGTTATTTTAGTAAGCAAAGCTTGTAAGAACACATTCTGGCCAAAAATCTTATTTTAGTTTCAACGCAGTCCAAAAATACTACTCGGAACTATTTGCATGTTCTTGAAATATGAGACTTTTTGCTCCTAAATCTAAAAAGAAAAAACATCCAAACAAACGCACAAGAACAAAACTAAAGCTTTCATTAAAATGGAACTACAACTACTAACAGACATACAGACACAACAAAGACTGGTAAGAACTGACTGACTACAAGGTCATCAATACGTGTAGGTTTAGAAGTATAGGTTTGTGAAAGGTACGAATGCAGCTGGGACCGACTATTCCTAACATTGTAACCTAATAATGAATATGTTTTAGTCAGTCAGTCTTTACCAACAGTCACTACAAATTAATAGCTTCACAAGCACTGGGTCGAACTGGGTGTTCTCGTAACAGAAATAAGGTTGTGTATAGTTACTTACCAGCTATTTTCAGTTAAGAACCGTAGGCTTTTTGGTCTAAAACGTTGGTTTGTGATCTATTCTAGACTATAAACTCTGCACCAGCTAAGTTCCACATAAAGGTAAAGACAAACCTGCTGCATTCTATCATGTTATCCTAAGAACAAACATGGTTTAAAAATACACAAGTATCCGTCAGAGACATCATGTAACAAAATTTCAGTTCTACAGTCATAGTTATCTGTAAAGTTATCTGTGAAATTTACCAACATATAATTGAAAAACAGCTGCTTCTTACTTCTTATGAGTAACTCCAGTCACTACTGACTTGTCTCTATTTATTTATTCATTCAAATTAAACCCCACAGCACTGTAATCCAACTATCATGGCTACAGTAATGATGTGCATAACCTCACAACCTCATTCATATTAATTAGGGATGCATGATGATATCGGAATCATATCAGTATCAGCAGGTAACCGTTTAAAATTGCGTTTAAATGTATAGACCTGGCCAATATTTCAAACCTGTACTGAACTTCTATATTAAAATAGCCGCAATTTGTTAATTTTACCGCACGTGTAAGCTTATAAATGTAAAACATAAATATAAGTGTAAGGTGGATGTAGACTCACTAAATATTTTAAAAATATGTATGCTTTTGTAATGAAAATACATTCTGTGCAAAAATATATGTATGCATTCACTTACTTGTGAACATTTGCAAGACCAGTTTTGCTGAATTGGCATGAGAACGATATCGGAGTACTAACTGAAGCACTTGGACAAAGAGAAATACTGTCCAACTTACTGTATATTATGCTCCTGTCTTTTAAAGAGGCATGAAACAAGCTCGTTGCCAGGGACTGTGCTGTCAAGGATGAACCTGAGGTAGTGTGGCTAAGCTGCCAGTAATGTGTGAAGTTAAATATAATACAAAACAACGTTTAAATGTTCCCTTTCCAACCAACATCTTGGCGTCTCATCCACCAAGGAGAAGAGATCAATTTAGAAGATGTCATCGTGTGTTTGCACAATAAAATATGCTTTCAGATGGCCTTTCTTGTGTACTATGAAATGTCCGTTTATGCGAATACATTTTTACCTTCTAGGACCCAGCACTAGCACTCAAAAAGCCCTGTACACACATTACAAAATATCCAATATCAACACCTGCCAACAATTCCCATATCGGAGCATCCCTAATATTAACTAAAGAACTGTATACTCTCAATGGAAATCCATCGGTCAGTCTAGTCAGATGATGCCCCAAGTCTACAAAAGTCCGCAATTTTTATCGGTCAAAAATCTGATGTTTGTCCTTAGGATGACTTGTGTAAAATTTCTTGGTTCGAGATTCAGAGCAGTACCTGGGTCTACCTGTCCTGCCTGGGGGACTGAAAGATAAACGTCTGCAAAAAGAAAATGGAAAGAACTAGAGAAAGTCAGGAAAGAGGCATGAGGAATGGTAGTTAAAGCAGATAAGAAATCACAGTTCGTAGCAAAGAATGACAGAACCCATCTTAGACCGCAGACAGACTGAGCCGTCAAGTCTGTTAATATGTTACCAATGTGAACATCAGTGTTTGTTAATTCTGTTAATCACCCCAAACATGAGAAACGCCAATAGTGTAGCTTAGTTTTAAAACTGTGATGGGATTTACAAAACAAATAACACGGGAATGCTCCCAATGTTGCTAAAATTTAGATTCTGCTAAACAAATTTTGGTAGCAGCGGTCTAGGGTAGGTGGTCAAAGGAGAGAAAGAGCAAGTAGATTTGATGTTTTTGATGTCAAATATGCTAAGAATGATTCAGTTAGAAAAAAACATAGCGCTGGTCATGTTATGTAATCCTATAATTATGCAATCAAAAAACGGAATACGCTCAATTCATTTATTGTGAATTTAAATAAAGCCATTAAATAAGTAAGTCTTCTGTCTGTCTTATTAAAATCCCAACAGAAACAAAGAAATAAACATTAACTGTATTATGTGGTTGCAATAAATAGTAATAATTAAAGATCACACAGCAAAAACTGACATCTTGGCAAGTGAAATGATCTTAAATCTAGTCAGTAAGTCTAATGTTTTTCATGTCATCACAAGATGGTTGTTTAAATGGTTGTCCTTTTGTCCATTGGCAGAGAGTTATAACTGTTTCAAGACTTGTGAGGAATGCTTGAAAAAAGCTAAACTGCCTGCAAATAATGATAGAAAAACTTTCTTTCGATAAAATTACTTAAAACAAGGGTAAAAGTTAAATAATCTAATAACAGACTGACTATATATATATGATGATTTCACTAGACAAGATAGTGGAGGTGGAAAGGCACAATTACAGATGCTGATAAAACACACTATCTCTCGATACATTCCAAAATGACAGCATAGTATTCATTTAACATGTTCTAGCAAATTTTACTGGCCATAAAGAAACCATTTTAATACAGATGCGTACGATATGATGCAAATTATTCAAAATATGAAACTTCTCTGTATTTACAGTCAAATTAGACACAGCACAACTAAACCAGGTCCAGGTCCCAAACTGCAAACTACCACACAATCATATATAAAACCTAAATGCATTTCTGCATGATTGTGTAGTTGCTATAAAACCCAAACTGACTTTATGAGCAAAAAGACTTGCATTAAAAAGAGAAAATCTACTCTCAGCATGGATTTAAACTGCCGGTCTTCTGATTCAGAGGCGTCGGTGCTTTCCAAGCCATTGTGGTTAAGGACGTCTGAATGTCTAGCTGCATTCACAACCTGATTATTTTAATTAAGCCACAACAAACAGTGACACACATCTCCAACTGACCTTTAGTGTTTGAGTCTGAATTTTGTCCCAATCAAACTGCCTTTGCTGTGACGTAACAGACTTTCTCTAAAACATAGATTTTGAAGGCGACCATCTGCTCTCGCCCTCCCACAAACATCACAGAGACGACTCGATCACAATTTTTTGATCAGTGCTCAATCCCTGATCAACCAATCAAAACTCTGGATACACGCGCACTGCACTGACGGGGAATTTTGCCAAAATTCAATACGGGCTCTGATGTGAAGCGGCACCAAAAAAAAAGCATAATAACAATAAAACTTGATAAGAACTACAGGAAGCACTCACTACTGACGGTGTAAAATATGAGTGTGTGTCGGGGAGCAGCCCAAGTTTAGTTTTGCTGTGTGAATTTAGTTATGCAACTCTAAAAAGGAACCTGTGACGCAACAGCAGAGAGCCACGTCTCATCTCCTTTTTCCAAGAGTGTGTCTATCAGCTTTGAAATAAAATCCTGAATCATTCTTGCAACCGATAAACATCTTTGACTTCAACCATCAAATCTTGTCATCTTCATTCATAACATCATCCCCTCAACCCCAAATCACACCTTTCCTAAATGTTCTTACAGTGGATGCTGACAGGAAAACCAGTCAACATGGACGTCGTGTTGATGGTGTAATTCTACTCTGGCTGAAACACTCATCACTGTCAGTGAAGGAATCATGTGGGTGTCTGAGCAGAATCAAAAACCTGTTCCCTGCACGAATATGGTGGGTGACTCTGTTTTAGAGCAAGGGCTGCATCTAAGCTGAGAAGAGCTTTCAGTGGGCATCACAGCAGTAGCAGTGGGCCATAGAGCCGCGGACACTGAGAGCGAGAGGCATCACAAAAGGGCATTCTTGGACATGCGGTCCACACACAGACATGCCTGCACATACCTGAAGCAGAGCAACACTTCTGCAACTTTCTTACCTCAGACTTCTCCATTTTGTTTTGGGCATCCACTTGTGTTATGATCTCGTTCATGTTTGTCTCTAGGACCATGCCGCCCATCACCATCTCAGCCAGAATATTGTGCACCTGGAAAACAATACGCCAAATTAAAAACCAACAACAACAACAACAACAAACAACAAAGCACTTTAAAAAGTCATTTACAGTCATCTACACACCATCATACACACCATCATACATCTACACACCATCATACACACACCACCATACATCTACACACCTTCACACACACCATCATACATCTACACACCTTCACACACACACCATCATACACACACACCACCATACATCTACACACCTTCACACACACCATCATACATCTACACACCTTCACACACACACACACCATCATACACACACACCATCATACATCAATACACCTGTACACACACACAATCATACATCTACACACCTTCACACACACACAATCATACATCTACACACCTTCACACACACCATCATTCACACACACAATCATACATCTACACACCTTCACACACCATCATTCACACACACAATCATATATCTACACACCTTCACGCACACAATCATATATGTACAAACACATGCTAGCTCCATGTCACACAGTGTGACTTGTAATGATATTATAAGATTGCTAAAGCACACAGTCTGGCATTAGTTCACTCCACTAACTCAGCTGCTGTAGTGACTAATCTCACCGCTGCCTCAGCCCTGCAACATCAGCCTGGAGAAGCAATGTGTTTAACACATGCTGCACAGAGTACACAAACTGATGGTTAATATTAGTGAGCTGTAGTTAATCACAGGTCAAGAATCTTAAAAATACCCCCAGCATAAACTGCAGAAGAACAGGGCAGATAATCGATTTACTTTTAAAGCCACCATGAGACAATGGAGCAATCGATGCTAACCATTTCAAAGCATCAAAGTTATTTCAGTACACTTTAATAAATGTGCTTATTGATTTTTTTATTCTGAAATGAATTTCTTCGTTGTCCATACAGAGGACGGTCTGTTTCAAATTGAAGATGTTGGCATTTTATTCAGCATATCTGTGACAGGATCTTATGCTGACTGTTTTAAGAAACATTTTTGATTCTTTAAAGAACGCTTCAGAGGATGGTTCCCAGGTGAAATACTACTGTAATCGAGATGTGCGCGCATCAATAACCTATTTACAGCTTAAAGTACCTCACCATTATGTAAGAAACCCATGGATGAACCCTTAAAAATAGGAAAATAATATTTTTAGTATAATAGTTTTACTAAGGGTTCATTCAAAATGAGCTGCGCTATGAGCAATCAGGTTGTTGATGTAACCCCATAACTGACTGTGTTATTGTCAACATTGGAGAACAGTAATCCCCCGCTATTCGCAGGGGTTACGTTACAAGAGCACCCACGTATAGTGAAAAATCCCGTAAATATAAGTGAAAATAGTCGAATTTATTCTACAATAATAGAATATATAGAATATAGTGAAATAATAGAATATAGTGAAAATAAATGCTTTAAAATGCCTATTTTTATTGTGTAAACCCTAAATATCCCTTCATTTTGAATTTCGTTTAATACATTACCCTTAAAGAAAATGTAAAGATAAACCCGAGGTTTAAATACGGGATAGTCATGAACGAGAGAAAGACACACAGAGAGACAGAGATAGAGAGACAGAGAGACAGAGAGAGAGAGAGAGAGGTTTAAATATGGAGTCCCGATGGCGAGTATGGCACTGTTGTCTCAGTGACAAGAAGAGAAAAATGGCCAAGATACAAACAAAGCAGTATTACATGCTTTCTATCTATCATAGCAGTGAATAAATTCTTGTGTAGACCGAGGAAATAAACACAGTACGGGACAGGAATGTTCAGGCTAATTTCTGCAGGAAATCTTCAATAGTGCCATGTTCTACACTATTTCAAAGCAGCTGTTAATCACAGTTTCTAACATTTTACAAGGACTGCCTGACTTCTTTTGACAGAAGCGCCTAAATTTCAGAGTGAGGAAATGCCTAAAGTGCCACATCATTAGATGAAGTAAAAAAATTACCTTGTCGACGTGGAAAATTAAGTCGAGCTCACAGACGTTCTCAAAACATTTGTCCAGTGTTTCTACAAACACCTGTGGGGGGGTAGAGAGAGGGGGCAGAGTGGGAGAAAAAGAGGAAGAGAGAAAAAGAGAGAGAGAAAAAGAGAAAGAGAGAAAAAGAGAGAGATATAAAGAGAAAGAGAGAAAAAGAGAGAGATATAAAGAGAAAGAGAGAAAAAGAGAGTGAGAAAAAGAGGAAGAGAGAAAAAGAGAGTGAGAAAAAGAGAAAGAGAGTGAGAAAAAGAGAAAGAGAGAGAGAAAAAGAGGAAGAGAGAAAAAGAGAGTGTGAAAAAGAGAAAGAGAGAAAGAGAGAGTGAGAAAAAGAGAAAGAGAGAAAGAGAGAGAGAAAAAGAGAGAAAGAGAGAAAGAGAGAGAGAAAAAGAGAGAAAGAGAGAGAGAAAAAGAGAGAAAGAGAGAGTGAGAAAAAGAGAGAGTGAGAAAAAGAGAAAGAGAGAAAAAGAGAAAGAGAGAAAAAGAAAGAGAGAAAAAGAGAAAGAGAGAAAAAGAGAAAGAGAGAAAAAGAGAAAGAGAGAAAAAGAGAAAGAGAGAAAGAGAGAGTAAGAAAAAGAGAAAGAGAGAGAGAAATAGAAAGACAGAAAGCGAGAGCAAGAGAGAGGGAGAGAGAGAGATTTATTCTCAGCTTAAGGGAATGAACATTACAGCAGACACCCCACGACAATTTCCAATGAAAATAATTAAACATGCTCTACAGAGAGCACCTCTGAACACCTTAACACACAATTACAAAGTTACAAAAACCGTGCAAAATCTATGGCATATTTTGAACATATGTTTAAGTTAAATTCACCCAATAAATAGAAATGATGCCCTAAAATTTGAATTGAGCTTACTTCGAAAACCAAGAACATATTATTTGACAGAGGGGGTTCAAACTTTCTCATGCGACTGTAAGAAACACGGAAATATGGAGGACATCAATGGGACTCTCTCTTTGAGAGGAAAAGTACCTGGATTAAATCTAGAATGCCGAGTTCGCTCTCTGAGGAGTCTACACAGAAGACAAAGTACAGTGTGGCATAGTGTCTGTAGATCAGCTTGTTGTCTGATCCTCCTATCAACCTGGGTGCACACAAGAAATACTGGTTTAACGGCGGCTGCAGTTTGGTGGATTAATTACCGTAAAGAGATCATTAGAAACCAAAAACTGAGTCCTTCATTCTTACATTCCACCCTCGAGGAAGTTACAGACGTTCTCGTCCCGCTTTGATACCAGATGGAACGTTTCTCTGATGATCTGCTGCTCTGTGTCTTCAGTCTGGGTTGAGAAATGAAAAGATTGGAACATCTGAACATTATTCACAGACATTTAATTGAATGAACGTGTTCTACTCTTGACTTTGGTTCAGGCAGTGGAACCACATGTAGACCTTGTGCTGTTTCACTCAGCCATGAGAAACGTTTTCCTCACAGAAGAAGAGCTCTGCCAGAGAGTCTTCACGCTGTGCATTCATGTGGCACGTCTGTGCTGAGGGCACTGAAAGCATTAGAAGTATGTGCAGTATGAGACAGGAAAGTTCAGGCTAATTACTGCAGGAAATCACTAATAATGCTCTACAGTTCTCATAGCAAACACTATTTGAAAGCAGCTGTTAATCACAGTTTCTAACATTTTACAGGAACTGCCAGACGACTTCTGATTCAATATTCAATACTGAACAAAAGTCATGAAAATGGTTTAAAACTAGGGCTGGGCGATTTGGCCTAAAATCAAAATCTCGATTAATTAAACATTTTAACTCGATTACGTTTAATGAATGATTATCTTATTTATTTATTTATTTAGCTAGCCCTCATAGTTCTGTATTGCATGACAAGTTGCTCAGTTGTCTCAGTGTTTAAGCTCTCCGTGCTCGACATGTCGGCGGAATAATGTAACATAACGGAACGGGGTCACGTGACTCCACACGCGGTACTGTTTTTAAAGGGGAAGTAATCGAAATAATCGACCTGGAAAAAGTTGATCGATTATAGGTTCTGAATGTCGATTTTGATTACTTTTCGATTAATCGCCCAGCCCTATTTAAAACAGCATGTTGATGCTTTTAAACAATTGCATATAACAGAAACACAAATATACACATATATACACACCAGCAGGGACTTTAATGACACTGCTTTCAGTTACACAGACTTACATATGGAGTGGGTTCCCCTTTACAGCTGCTATAATGCTGCCCCCCTCCCATGCTCTGGACTCTGAGGGGAACTTGTTTTTATTTAACAAACTACATAAAATGTGAATACCCTGCAGTAGCAGACAGTTTTGGTTTTATATTTGATTTGATTACATTAATGTTTAAGTTGAGATTTACAGAAATACTGTAACTGTGTTAAAGGGAACACTGCTCTTAAAAAGCTCCTTATTTGTTTAAAGTGTTTGCAAATCAAATGTTATTGCACATTTGTTCATATAACAACACTTTCAAATAAAAGTGCGCAATACACTAGCTTTTAATTTACTATTTAATTTTACGTGTAACAATGCAATTCAATGCGTGTCCAGTTATTGTCTGCATTAAGTAAATAATGCATTAATGCGATAACACGTTAACTTGCCCAGCCCTAATATACATATATTGTGTGTGTGTGTGTGTGTGTGTGTGTGTGTGTGTGTGTGTGTGTGTGTGTGTGTGTGTGTGTGTGTGTGT
>JBBPDC010000017.1:8611408-8628017 GCA_037974485.1 Hemigrammopetersius urotaenia
TGTGTGTGTGTGTGTGTGTGTGTGTGTGTGTGTGTGTGTGCGTGCGCGCGTGTGTGTGTGTGTGTGTGTGTGTGTGTGTGTGTGTGTGTGTGTGCGCGCGCGCGCGCGTGTGTGTGTGTGTTTCCTCAAGTATGAAGAAAAACACAGCCTACACGGGAACACTTTGTGCAAACCCAGCCAGCGACTAAATACTGCCATGGAGTTGTTTCCAGTGCTGGAAGGAGGAACTGTGTTTTCTGTGTAAGTGCTGCTGCTATGTGCTCTATAGGCTGATGACATACAGATCAATCATCATCAGACGTCAGAATCAGAAAATCAGGAAATTTTATTAATCCCAGAGGAAATTGCGTATGCTACAACTGCACAGAAACACAAAGACACAGAGACAAGAACGATATAAAATATTGTAGAATGTCAAAATACAACTCTCCCGAAAATAGTCTGAAAATACACTGTACTAAATACATTATGCTATGTACACAAAATGCTGTGGTCAGTAGGAGAGGATATTAAAACTGTGAATAAATGCATAAAATTACAGCTGAAGTAGTTAACTAGTCAACACAAACAGTGGTTTGGAGTTGATGAAGTAATGTACTAGTCATTCTAACAGTAGTTTAGAGTTGATGAAGTAGTTTACTAGTCATTCTAACAGTAGTTTAGAGTTGATGAAGTAGTTTACTAGTGATTCGTATAGTGGTTTGGAGTTGATGAAGTAGTTTACTAGTCATTCTACTAGTGGTTTGGAGATGTTAAGCAGTTTATCAGTGACACAAATAGTGGTTTGGAGTTGTTCAAGTCCATTATTGCACATAATACTGACATAAGTAGTGGTATTGCACATGATAATAGTATTCAATAACTTCTAGAGGGAAGGGACGGGATGTGTTTGGATGTAAATCTACTAAGTGCATTTATAGGGCAAGTGGACCCAATAAAATACACAATAAGACCAAAATAGGTTGTCATTCAGACTTTAGGATGAAAAAAAATAGAATCAGAAAACAGTCACACAGAGAACAATATAAAATATAGTGTAAGCCAAAATAAAACTCCAGGAAGTTAATACTCTCGGTACTAAATATACTATACTACATACCAAAATGCTCCTGTCAGCAGGAGAGGTGGATATAAATACTGTAGATGAATAAACAAATTACGGCTGAAATAGTGATACAAATAGTGCTTTGGAGCTGTTCTCTATACAGAGTCCATAATTGCACGTAATACTGATATATAAGTCGTGATATTCAGCATGATATTAGTCTTGCATAAGCAGTGACACATGTAATGACAATGTTTTCAGGGAAGTTGTGGTTGTCCAGCATCAATCAAGAAACTGCAGATCTATGATGTGCACTTATAGTGGCCTAATGGGTAAAGCATCAGGTATTCTAGGTTTGAGTCCCATCTGGGTAAATTTTTCGGGGCAGCTGGTGGTTAGGGATTTACCGCTGTGATTATATGGTTGTGGGTTCAAATCCCAGGACTGCTAGTGGCACCACTGAGGTACCCTCCCCACACAATGCTCCCTGGGCGCTGTAATCCTGGCTGCCCGCTGCTTCACTGGGATAAATACAGAGGAAGAATTTTGTGCTGTTTACACTGTGTGCTGTGGTTCACATGCGACTATAAGGAGACACTTTACTTTACTTTACTTTACATTATAGGGTAAGTGGACCAACTAAAAAAGATAATGAGTCCATCATGATTGTGTAATTGTGGAAATATAAAGCGCAGTTGTGGAAGTAATACCTGCTTTCTGGTGGTCCTGTTGGGGTCTTGACTTCTAATAAATGGTGTAAAAGGGGCTACTAAAATATGCAAAGAGGCAATATAACTACTGTCTGTTTGTAACATACACTACAACTTATCTGTTTATTTCATAAACTGCAGATTTATATTCTCGTTAAACTCTGGAAAGTTGTTGAGGGAACAACTACAAATGAAAGCATATCAAATAAAACCAGTTTCCTTTCTAAGATGAGAGAATCTGTAACAGTGCAGGTCTGACTGGTTCTGTGGTGATGCAGAGTCAAATTCTAGACTCTCCTTTTACCTGAAATGCATTAATTGTCTTGTGTAGTCGCTCGTTATTCTGTGGTCTAGAGAGGTTCACACCATGCCGAGTTGTCCAAGTCAACAGTTCTCCAGGCTTTCTGAAGGACTTGAAGGTCTTGGAACTCCTTTATCTAGGATCCTTGACTCTTTAGGCACTTTGCAGCCTGTCACAGTAAAACAAATGGAACATGACATGTGCATGTAGCTGCATGTGCTTTAAAAAAAAGTGATGTGTAATGTTGGAAAATTGAGCGAGTTCACAGGTCAGGTGTGTGTGTGTGTGTGTGTGTGTGTGTGTGTGTGTGTGTGTGTGTGTGTGTGTGTGTGTGTGGCAGTGTGTTGTGGAGTCTGATGGCTTGTGAGAAAAAGTTCTCACACAGTCTGGCCAAATGGACTTTTATCAACCGCTTGTGCAACACATGCAGGCTCTCCTGGGACCAGTCTAGACACATTATAGATAAATACACATGCAAATACTGAAGATATCTCCAATGTCCATGCCACTCTTCTGTCATTCTGCAGCACGGCTGTTTGTCTTTTTTGTCCATAATATTATGACAAAGGTATTTAATTCAATGAATTATGCTCAGCACAGCAGTAACACTGATATAGCAGTGTGTGTTCTGCTGGTAGAAGTAGAACAATAATGTACTCACTGTTTCATTGTATATGCACCTTGTTGGTCAGCCTCTTAGGGGTCAGTTTGTTGATGATAACTTAAAAGATGCTGCAGATGATTGGTTATTCTCTAGTCCTTCATCAGGGGTCAGTTTCTGGCCACAAGACACTGTTGGCAATGGCCCACTTTTACTTAAAAGGTAAAAGTAACTTAGTAGTAATATATATATATTTTCTTTGAGAACCAATCTAATAATTATTTGCAGAAACAATTAGGTGCAGGGGTTTCCACGAACAGATATTAGTTCAGTTCTCAGAAAAAATCAGTGAGAGACTGAAACCACGATTAAGCAGGGATAACCACTAGGCCACCAACTGCCCATACATACATATACATATACATATACACACACACACACACATATATATATATATATCTCTATATACATATATATATACATGGTGGCCTAGTGGTTATCCCTGCTTAATTATTAGTTTGGTTCTCAAAGAAAATCAGCAAGAGACTGAAGCCATGACTGTTAAAACATTTTACCTACAAGTTGTCAGTTGTTTCATTATTTTATATTGTTTCATTTGTCATATATGACACTTGTAACCACAAACATACATACAATTATTGTGATCCTTCAGTGGTCATGGGTGGGTTTCCTCCTTTTCAATGATGATCACAAAAGAGCCGTTTGAGCGCCAAAAGCTCCCCTTTTTTAATGACCCTGTTCATTATTCAAATTGCACATTTATCACTGAGCTGATTAATAGCAAATGTTAATTCTTAAACAATGAATCCTGATGATGAGTGGGGTGTGGTCAAGGGGGCGATGTGGAGGAGAAACAGTTCTGCAATTCTGAATCACATTTCCCTGAAACTATTAGACAAGAGAAACATTCTGTGGCTAATTTCCTTACGTTTACATTTATCAGACGCTTTTTTATCCAAAGTGACTTCCATTCCCTAACTACAGGGGACAGTCTTCCTGGAGCAACTTGGGGTTAAGGGTCTTGCTCAGGGACCAAGTGGTGGTCTGCTGAAGGTAGGATTCGAACCCATGACCTCTTGGTCTGGAGACCAATCTATCCTACCCACTGAGCTACCTCCACATTTTCCCTGCAAGTGGTCAACAACTCAGGCAAATAAATTGCATTGCTAACAAACCTTAAACCATCGGTTCCCAAACCTGCTCCTGGAACCCTCTGCACAGTTCCTTCTTCACCAGGTGTGTCGTAACTGGAAAACACTCAAATGTGCGGGGGTGTGCGGGGGTGTGCGGGTGGGGGGGTTGGTACCTAAAGTTCGTTCTGTTCTGTAAATCCTGTCTTTTCGTTCACTGACCTTTGGGCAATAACTGTGATAACTGTTGATGTAAAACTGTAAATGTAAATAGATGTAGGTCTGTAGATCATGTCAGTGAACTGCTTTTCCATTTTGGCGGAGAGACACAGTGGATATTCAAATGCAATATCTGAGATACATTTCTTTTGTCACTGCTACAACAGGCATCTGGATCAGGAGGCATACATGATTCTTCTACAAACACCTGATGGACTGTTTTACCTTTTTAAATAATCTTTCCCTATTTTACTTAATTTTTTAAATTATTATTATCATTATTATTATAACTATTACTCCTACTTCTACAATTAATAATAATAATAATAATAATAATAATAATAATAATAAGATCTTGTATGTAATAATTGTCATTATTATTGCTGTTGTTATGTTGTTATTATTATTACTACTCTTTAATATTGTAATTGTTATTACTTATTATTATTGCAGTTGTTGATATTGATCTAAAATATAGAAAAACCTTCTAAAATAAAATTTAGAGACAGTTTTAGGCTAATATGGACTACAGTAGAAGTCCTGTCTGACCCAGAATCCAGGTTTCCCACTATAAAGCTAGAAAAAGCTGAAACTGTCATGAAGTTGCCACCACAGAAATGGGACTGTCACTTGAAACACTATTCATCTGATCACGCTAATTTTGCGTATTTTGGTTTGCTGGGTGATGATTAATCTGCCTGTCAGAGGACGACTGACACCCGTTGCATAAGATACACTTTATGTACAAAAGTATTGGAAGCCTGACCTTTACACCAACAGGGACTTGAATTACATTGCTTTCAAATATATAGACTATAATATATTGGTCCCCTTTTGCAGCTATAACAGCTTCCACTCTTCTGGCAGAGAGATTTTGGAGTTCCTGTGGGAATTTCTGTCCAATTATTCTGTAGCATTTATGAGATCAAGCACTGATGTTGGAGGAGAAGGTCTGGATCACAATCTCTGTTCCAGTTCATCCCAAAGGTGCTGGATGCGGTTGAGGTCAGGACTTCCACACTGAACTCACTCCACCAACCACGTAATTATTGGCCTTGATTTGTGCACTGGGACACAGTCATGCAGGAACAGAAAAGGTTCATCACAGATGACCTGACATGGACCACAAATACCATTTCGTGCAACAGTGACTGAAAGAGCAGTATGACTGTGTTCCAGTGCACAAAGCAAGGTCAATAATGACGTGGTTGAAGGAGTTCAGTGTAGAAGAACTTGGCCCACACTGAGTCCTGACCTCAAACCATTCAGCAACTTGGGGATGAACTGGAAAAGAGATTGTGAGCCACACTTTCTCCTGTCCTCAGAGGCACTATAGAAAGTATACTGACCAGCAGCATCTCAGTCTGGCACGGTAGCTGCACTGCCGCTGAACAAAAGAGTGGTGAGGACGGCAGAGAAAATAATCAGGACCTCAGTCTCATCTGTTGAAGAACTACGCTACTCAGTTCTCCACACACCCAGCACATGGGCTGTTCGAGCCTCTGCCCTCTGGAAAACGTTACGCACAGTTACGTAACGAGTTTGCAGGAGCTTCTTCCCCCAGACCATCAGAATACTAAACTCTGTTCTGGACACATGTCACATACAGCGCTGTGTAAAAGTATTTGCCCCTTCCTGATTTCTTTTTTTTTTTTTGCATGTATGTCACACTTAAATGTTTCAGATTACCAAACACAGATAATAGACAAAGATAACCCAAGAAAACACAAAATTGCTACCTAAACCTAATAACTGGTTGTGCCACCCTGCAATCAAGCGTTTGCAATAACTGACAATGAGTCTTTCACATCGCTGTGGAGGAATTCTGGCCCACTGTTTTTTGCAGAATTGATTTAATTCAGCCATATTGAAGGAAATGCCTTCTTAAGGTCATGCCACAGCATCTCAACTGGATTCAAGTCCTGACTTTGACTAGTCCACTCCAAAACCTTCACTAACCAATTCAGAGGTGGACTTGCTGGTGTGTTTTGGATCATTGTCCTGCTGTAGAACCCAAGAGCACTTCAGCTTGAGGTCAGGAACTGATGGCCAGACATTCTCTTTTAGGAGTTTTTGATAGAGAGAATTCATGGTTCCATCAATTACAGCCAGTCGTCCAGGTCCTGAAGCAGCAAAGCAGCCCCAGACCATCACACTACCACCACCACATACTGTTGGTATGATGTTCTTTTTCTGAAATGCCGTGTTACTTTTATGCCAGATATAACAGAATGCACAGCTCCCAAAAAGTTTTGTCAGTCCACAGAATATTCTCCCAAAAGATTTGGGGATCATCCAGATGTTTTTTGGCAGAAGTGAAATGAGCCTTCATGTTCTTTTTGGTCAGTAGTGTTTTTCATTTTGGGACTTTGCCATTCTTGCCACATCTCGTTTTTATGGTTGAGTCAATAACACTGACCTTAACTGAGGCAAGTGAGGCCTGCAGTTCTTTAGATGTTGTTCTGGGATCTTTTGTGACCTCTTGGATGAATCGTTGCTGAGCTCTTGGGGTAATTTTTGTAGGCTGGTCACTCCTAGGAAGATTCACCACTGTTCCATGTTTTCTCCATTTGTGAATACTGGCCCTCACCGGGGTTAACTGGAGTCCCAAAGCTTTAGACATGGCTTTGTTATTTTTTTCTAAACCGAGAGATGTCAGTTACTTTGTTTCTCATCTGTTCCTAAATTTCTTTAGATCACGGCATGATGTCTTTCCTTTTCTGGGATCTTTTAGTTTACTTTTTCAGTCATCTCTTGATTCAACAGGTCTGGCAGTAATCAGGCCTGGGTGTGGCTAGTGGAATTGCTCTCATCTTTCCAAAAGATGTGATTAACCAAAGTTACTTCATGATTTTACAAGTGGGGGCAATAACTTTTTCACAAATTCAGCTTTATGACTCTCTGCTGGGGTGAAGATGTCCTAAGGGGTCACTTAAAGCATATAAAATATAATGTGTGCTGTAAAAAATGTTTAAGTGTGTTTTCTGTAGAGGATGTGTATTAAAAACAACAAAACCACTTTTGGAACTTTTGGAGGTGCACAAACTTTTGCACACACGTGCAATGGTCTTATCCTTGTGAAACATCTGCCTTGATGTAATAAATAGGTGTATCAGAGTTTTATCAGAGGTGTATCTTGTCCTGTAACCTTATTTATAAGCTTAGTTATTGATAAAAGGCGATCAATGTTGATTCTGTGTGGTTCGAGACGTTTCTTGTTGCACTCTACCACGTGAACGCGCCCTCTGTGAGCATCCTCACCATAACTGGATATTCTTTATTCATCGTGTTCAATAGAGTTTCTGTCTTTTCTGGGGGTTGTGCGTGTAGTAAAAAGAGTTAAAATCTGCATACTTATGTGTCTAGAGGTAGATTTCGTTCTAAACATGTAAGATTTAATGCAACAACCTCTCTTTTCTGGTCCATAGTTGAACACCAGCCCAGTTCAAAACTAGACCGTGTGGCAAGACTGATCCAAGTGGCAAAAACATGGGGGGCTATGTTGCATCAAAACGAATTCAAACTCTCCTCAGTTTTTCACTTGCATCTTTTATTGTCGTTTTGATATTTAGTAATCTCCTAAACTAGTCACCCACCTCGTGGGTTAAAACTATTTTTGCCTAAGTTTTGAACTTGATTCAACAGACAGTCGACCCCTCACAGCAGAGTGGTTCGGTCCACTGAAGTTGGCCAAAATCTATAAAACGTGAGCTCCACTCATTCAGACATTCAGACTGGGTTCTGCAGAAGAAAAAGGTGAAAAAATGGATCAAACCGAAGTGGTGAAGCCAGAGACTCTGGAGGATCTCATAAAAATCCTGCACAAAATTTTCGAAAGTGACCACATCAATATTGAGGAGGTGCAGAACATTATGGAATCGTATGAGAGCAAACCTCAGGAGTGGATGAAATTTGCCAAATTTGACCAATACAGGTGAGGATAACATTATTATTATTATTATTATGCTCTGTCTTTTTTTATTGCGTTCCGTGCATTTTCTTTACAAATAAATCACTGTCCTCTGATTTAATAAAAAAATAAAGAGCTTCTAAACTGTTCTGAAAATGTTCTGACTGTAGCTCGTAGTCAATGCATTTCTGAAACATGTGTTTATGGGTTAGATTACTGTTTGTGAAACAGCTGAGAGTGGGCCTTTTTTTGTTTTGAAAGCCTGTCTGTTTGTTCCAGTCTGGCTGTTTATTGTTCTGGTCGATCAGTTGGTCTCACTGTGTTTGGAGAAGACTTCAGAAAGGAGGTGTTGCAGGGAGGGGATGGGGGGGCACCAATAGCAGTCGAGTTTCTGATTCACACCCGCTGATCTTCACAGGAACTCCACCCGTTTTCGTAACGGACCCGCCTCCCTTGGCAGTGATTGGCTCAGTAGAAGCGAAGGGGGCGTTCTAGAACGCCGGACAGCGAGAGAGTCCGAAATTCGAGCCAATCGCAGCGTGGGGCTTACGGCTGGACGGAATACGGGTGGATTGCCTTTTTTGTAGATCTGTGGGCTCGTCCTGCCCCCTGACGCTGTTTATCACACGTTCTCGAATTAGCCCAGGGCCAGAAATGAGTATAAAGAAGGATGTCTCCAGTGTCACTCACATCACACATATCTGAACTGTAAAAAAACAAGATTACCACAGTGTGGGAAATTGATTTAACCCATTCATCAAGTGAAGCAGTGGGAGCAATGTGTAGGGATAGTCCCTTGCTCAACGACCTTCCGATCACAGGGGCATCCTGCTAACCACAAGGCCACCAGCTGGACAAAAGTATACATTCAGCTCAGTTATACTCAGTAAGCTCAATAAAACATGTATATAATCGTAAAACAATGTGTAAGGCATAAATGCACATCTCTTTGTGGTGTCGTATGGTTTTATCTATTTACTTCTTTAAAAAGGTTTAAAATAAACTCTCCTCAGTTGGTGTTCAGAAGCATGAGTCATCCTCAGACCTGAAATCTTGCTAGGCTGATATTAATGTCAGAGGATATTAATTTGAAGCCTGTTATTTAAGAGGAGTAATCAGGGTCTATAGGTCTGAGCCACAGTTGCTGGAACCAGGTTTTCAAACTGACTAAGTTAGTTATCAACATCTTCAAAGCTTCTGACTTTAAAATGTTACTTTAAATAACACCTTTAATGTCCTTCTTCAGGTACACCAGGAATCTCGTGGATGAGGGCAATAGCAAATTCAACCTTATGATTCTCTGCTGGGGTGAAGGGCATGGCAGGTAAGAGGTTACTGATCTCAATACTGAATATAAAATATGCATTTAATTTTAAAAGAACATTTTCCTGTTACATAGTTTGCTGCGTTCAGTCATATGTGAAAGTTTGAACACACCTTTCAAACAGCATGTTTTGTTGGTTCTCGATGTAAAAATAGCTACATGGAATATTCTACATTTCAAATGTGGCATTTTTCAGCAAAGTTTTGTGCCCAATTGTCTATTTATGGACTAGATCTAATGTATATAAAGGCATAACATTTGCCATGGCCACATTTTATGTTTTAATTTTAATTACATTCACCAAATAACTAGTAACTGTGTGTTAAAACACTCAAGAAGTGTGTTGACTGATGATTGTGTACTTTTTCACATCAATGCAATGGTGTTATCCTCATGGATCATCTCTGCTTTGATGTCGTCTGTTGGTGAAACAGAGACCTTTGCCTTATTTATGAGCGTAGTTAATGATAAATGTTGATAAATAATGATTCTGTGTGGTTGGAGACATGGTGCCAGTGGATGAGGTTTGGGTGTTGTGAGGTTATAAAGGGAGATAAGCACAAATAAATGGATCAAAAGGCAGGCAAAAGTGGATTTCCGTGATCAGTTTGCATGGAATGTTCTAAAAACTGGTTTATGTAACTGCTTTGCAAAGCAGACGCTGCTTGGATCACGTTGCGAGAGTGAAATTATGGGTTTGTACAAAATGGCGTGCCGTCGTCCCATTAAGCCACAGCTCTGACTTTTTTTTTCTTTCTATTTTTGGTTAATGATATATTTACATGAAATCTAAAAGTAGTGAGTGTTGCATATTCCTGAGAGTGTCCTTGCTCCATTTCTTTGCTTGCAGTTCAATCCATGACCATGCAGACTCCCACTGCTTCATGAAGCTCCTGGAGGGCCAGCTGAAGGAGACTCTGTTTGAATGGCCTGACCGTAAATCACACGGTGACATGGTCCAGAAATCCCAGCGAATCTTACTGGAAAACCAGTGTGCCTACATCAATGGTAATAGCGCTGCTCTCACAATGGTGCTTTTTGAACCAAATGGTACGGAATGGTACATCCATTAATGGCCTAGACACGTAATAACCCATTAAGCACTGGACCAAAATGCTTACTTATAAATGCTATAAATGTTTCTTCAGACAGCATCTCTTTTCCTTCTGGTCCCTGTCATTCGATCCTACATCCATTAATTACCATTAATTGTCTGTAGCATCAAATGTGAACCTGGGCTAGGCTACTTATTGCAGTAGGCTTATTAACACCAAGTCTTCAGATACGGCTAAAATAGATGCCGCTGTAATTAACTCTTCATTCAGATGTACAGTAGACACCAGCCTGAGCCCGTGTGGTTTGAGGTTCCACCTCTTGCATGTGAAACGTGGCTGTGCTGTAAACGGAAACCCCATACGGCTTCACTTGAATGTTTCCACTGGAATGCCTCTCTGTTGCAGATTCCATAGGCCTCCACCGGGTAGAGAACGTCAGTCACACGGAATGTGCAGCCAGCCTGCACCTGTACAGCCCCCCCTTCCAGCAGTGCCAGACTTTTGACCAGCGAACGGGACACAGGAACAGTGTCAAAATGACGTTCTGGAGTAAATATGGGGAGCGAACGCCATTTGTAAGTCTACATTCACATTTTTTCCCTTGACACGGCCCATTAGAGGGCTCTGTTGGAAGCAGAACACATTTTTTGCTGGAAACGTAGAAACAAAGAAAGCAAATGCGACTATGACACTTAAAAAATCACAGTGCTCAGGCCCAAAACGATTCATATCTTCAATAAATATGAATATAATGGACAGAAAATGCTCAGCCTAGACGACAAACCACAATTGCAGAGAAACAAATGGCATCATATATACATGGTTTAAGTGGAATACATTATTATTAACCCCTTAAATGGCCAGGAGCACAGACAGGTCAGGACAGTACAGGGGAAAAGTGTTAATTGAAACAGTATCACACTAAATCTTTACCAGCTGATTACTGATATTGCACTGGAAAGTAGAAAATGAGATGGTACCTACTTAAATATGCATAGATTTACATCTTTTTAAAAGCCAAAAAGCCAAAAGTCCAAGATAAACGTAGTGTTCTATTGTTTAACCAACAAAACAAAAGCTCTGTTATTATTAAATGTCATTTTTAGCATAAAATCTAGCATAAATTATCAATATATCAGGAGATTGTTCTGTGAACTCCCTCCCAGAATGTGGTTAAAGTAAAATTTGATGCATGCAGATTTTCTCAGAGCTGAAATATAGAATGTAATTTATCTACGGAGCTAATAACTAACTGACGAAGGGCCTGATAATTAGGTAAAGAGATACATTGAGTGTATTTACGTCACTAAACTCCAGGGCTGGAGTCCAGTGAACCTGTTTCTGCCAATGACCTGATTTACTTTGCATGCGAGCTGTTACGTGGCAGCGGATCGACTTTATCACGTTGATATTAAAGCCAGACCAACATGTGATGGACTAAAAGCCAACATTCAACAACATCCATCTCAGTTCTGGCTTTGAGCCCTATTAAACACCTCAGCTTAAAGAGAGAAGTCCACGAGTCCACTTAATATCTTGAGAATCTCAGATGTTTAGGATCCCGCATGGAGAAATGGCACATATCCCATTCATTTATCGCAGTTAAGACATAATAAAACTAGGCTGGTGCTTTTATAGACAACAATTATAGTCAGCGTGCAATACTGAGGGTATCTTACTGGGCACAGAAGTGAGAGAACAGTAGATTAAAGCGCATTTTACCCTAATATAACCCTTGAGCTCTGCTTCGGAAGTCCTTTTGTTGTCTGTTTATGTCATGGCTATTAAAACCGTATCGTTTTATCAGTTGATAAAACTTATCTGTCTTTGCACCCAAGGGTCATTATTCGTATCTGTCTAGAACATTACTATCAGGACATTGACTGTATAAAGCGGCAGAGTGTGGCAGTATCTTCTGTTTGGTGTTTATGTACTACAATGACCTTAATATATAACGTAAAGTAATATGTTAATAACCTTTTATTATACCATATACTATGTATATATGTATATATACACCATGCGATTATTATTAAAGAGCTAGACTCTTTAATAATACAAAAGTAAGAATTCATTTCCATAAATTATCGTCACTGTGCCTTTATGACTGATATGGATTGGTTTTGATTGACTGCCCTTTAATGTGCCTCATTGAAAATGCAGTACAGGCTGAAACACTCCTTATAACCTCAATGGGCGGGGCTAAACTGATGAAGGCTGAACATGGAAATGTGCTTTTTTTTGTGATGTCACGAAAGCATTGGTTTCAAAATGAGGTGAATTTGCAGCTTGCGGGCTGGACAGCGAATCTATGAACACTGAAACGTAATAATGATTTGTTTTGTAACATTTTTATAGCATTGATTTCTTTGAAGTTTAATACGGTCACAACCTTTGTTAATAAAACCCGTCAATATAACGGAACGGTGTGTTCCAGTGCATCTAGACAACTTATTTGAACTATTTGCAGATGCTGCAAGACCCTTGAGCAAAAAGAAAACTTCAAAAAATTGGCAAGTTCTGACCCTGCAGGCAATTTTCCAGCTCCTTACAATTACCTGGCCCCATCTTTTTTATGACATTGACTCTCCGTGCTGTGCGATGCGGTGGAATTCCAGGAATCTGTCTTAGAGGCTAGCAGACGTGTAGCGAGGAGAGAGCGATTCAGTTGATTTCTTCAACATGTGAGAGCTTGCGCTGAGTGTCCTGACTGTAGCTAAACTAAAAACAGACGCACAGGTGATCAGCTCCAGCCTCGGCAAACACAATGGGCTTATCTTCCATTCAGAAGTTGCATAACCTCACCTTGACCAAAATGCTGTCTGACCACGAGTATTGCACCATCTGACCTGTGATAAGATAGAGAATGACAACTGTGCTTACCTCAACAGGCCTGAGGGCTTCTTTATTTAATTTCATTTTAATCGCAATAATTAAAAGTAAACTCGTTTTTGTTAAAGCAAACTTATTTTGTGGCATGTCTAACCTCACCTTTTCTCTTTTTTCTGCCGTAGGAAACTGCAGTTTCCCAAGAGAACAACTGAGAGGCGGAGGACAACACGTGGAATTCAGAAAATCAGGTGTAATTTAGATGACAAAATAATGATTCGTCACTTTTTTTTTTTTGTTTTAAAATTTGCAAAGGACGTCGAAATGGGGACTCTGCAGTAATTAAAGAGGCTTTATCGTGACCCAGTGTAAGCTTGGCAAACGTTGCTGAACACAAGCCGAGGGCCTGAATAGCGGTATTAGTCCGGACTGCGCCATGAATCTGTTCTTTGTTCGCTCGGTTTGGTGAGAGCCCTTCCGAGCAGCATTCCTATGTGTCTGTGACCTGTGTAATCACACTTTTATACTGTTACGGGCTGAGAGTTGTTTTGTTTAAACTGTATAATTTATGAGAACCTGTTCTTTTCATATCCTTTACCTTAAAAATGCCCTCGACCCACATAACACCTTTACACAGCGGAGCACTTTCCTTGGCATGACGTGTTGATTTCTGTGTAAACGCACCTAAAACTCTTGCATTGTAACATAACATTGTGCCTTTCATAATCAATGTAGAGAATTGAGTTTAATATTATTATTATTCTTTTTTTTTGTTGAATTTCACTGCCTGTGATTTACGTTTGAGACATTTTTATATTTAGAGGAATGAAAAGGGTAAATGCTGGTTCTCTGTAATATGTTGAGCCTAACTTTTATTTAAAATCCAGTCTTACTTGAGAAGTTCAGTCTTACATCAGAATCACTGGGGAAAAAAACAGAGCATAATGACTTAGTGAATAACACATCATTTTTCCCCCACAGGATTTTTCCAGTTGTAACTGTAGAGGTTTTTATAGGTTTGAATGGGTTGAACAGCTTCCACCAGTAATTCTGCTGACTCCATCAGCCAGCTGTGATCTTAAAAAAACTTGCTTTGACTGTACAACATTAAATATTATTTCTGTAAAAACGCTGTCTTGTTGTATGACTCCTTTTGCTGTGATGTGAATGCATTACTTCAGTGGTCTTTGAGAGTCGGTCTGTTATAAAAGGAATAAGGCTGGGCTCTCTTGTCAATGGAAATTGTACAAAAGACCTTCTCACTCACTACAAGTCTCCATCAAAACGCCTTGTTTGGCAGTAATAATCATCCCACAACAAGTCAAAAACAGTGGATTTTCAACTTGTGATATCCTTATGAGACCCGGCCCATTCATTTATGTCCTTAGTAGTTGACATTTTGTTCACCTGTATCTTCCTTAAGTATTTGGAGATCCCCTATCAAGCCCTAAAGTGTTCTGTAGAGGAGATCCTGGGCTTTCCAGTGATGCTCCTGTGAGGGGTTTGCATGCTGGGAACAAGGACTGCAATGGCAAAACATACATGAGGAGCAGCAAATGCCAGATGTTCCTCTTTATAAGCAAATATAAAACCAGGACTATCACAGCTAAAATACCCAGAGGGTGTTCTATGGCTTATAATTCACTGTTGAACTAAAATACAGGTTTCATTGTACTTGCAAGCAACAGAAGAATGATACAGAATTGTATTGTTAATATCACATTTTTTATTTTCTAAACTTTTCACATGGAAATCGTCCTGTTGTCCTCTACAGTGGACATGCTGGGAAATCAAAATAAAAAATATGAGAAATTTAAATTGCAAGTTGTTTTCTTTAGGCCCACACAAAAAAAATAAATGTTATATCCTGTTTTTAGAATTATCTTGACTTAAAGGCACCATATCCCAAAAGTTAACTCCAAAATGCTGCAACAAATACTGGAACACAGTGTAATGTCAAAAAGTAATTTCATGAAGGCAATATTCAGCATTATGCCAACTCACAGGGGGAAAAAAAGCAAAAATGCATTTTGGAATGAAACTGTTCAATTACTAGGAAACTATTATTTTATAAGAGCCATTTACAGTTCATTAATCTATGACTTTTAAAAGCTTCCTACCAGTAAAATGTCTTGCAGACATAAAGGGAAAGGACTACTTGTAACAACAGAATGAATGGTGAGGATTTTCTTACTCAGAGCAGATCTGCAGCCCCTGCTGTTACATAATTGCAGAACAAGGCTTCCATTAACCTTGCATAGATGAAATCCTTTTAACAATTTGTCATGCTACTTTTATCTATCACAGTCTTTAAAGAAACAAGCCGTATTTCCACTAGAACTTTAATTAGAAGTCAAAACAGTACGTCCAATTAAATGAAACATTTTGAACCCAGTGCAATATTTAAAGAGAAAATAGACTTCCATAACTGAAGAATAACATTATAATAATCATTTGTTAATGCATTAGTAACATCTGAATTCAGGATGCTTCTATATAAAGCCAAATATTAGCAGTAAAGAACTCAGTGATGGCTGTTTACCTCAGAAAAGTATATAATAGCAAGTATAAATTGTGGTTAATTTTGAGCATTGATGCTGGCCCTGTCTAGGCTATGCAAAGTACAAAGTTAATCCTAACAGTTTATCCTTCGTGTCACGTTTTCTGCAGTTAAATGGACAAAATCCAAAGTTGCATAAGAGTCTGGATGGGGGTAGAATAGATTGTACTAGATGGCTTTTATTGGAGGGCAGCATGAATATTTTACCAGGCAAATCAATATTCCCAAGAACCTTGAGCCCAGTTGCGGTGAGCATTTAGTCACGTATCAAAGCACATTATCACACGTCAAGTAAGCACTTTGCTTTCTACCTCAGGCTTCCAGAATCTGCTCTTTCAGAGAAACAGTGACAGCCAAAGTGGGCTCTTAATGTAATGGTAACAGCTCACTTAAAAAAAAAAAACAAGCCAGAAGATCTGCAAGAACTGGACATTACAGCCCCATACAAAGTGATCATTCAGTCTTTTTATTTTTAATTAAACTCCTAATATATATTTTTTGTCATATTTACATGCATAATGTTTCTTGGCTTTGATCTTTTTTTTTAAATATAGACAAAATTATACACCCATAAAAATAAACAAAGATATGTTTAGAAAAACAACAATGTTCTACAATATAATGCAATTGTACCTGTTGTCAAGGTGAAGGAACTAGGGCTGTAAAGCGATTAATTAAAATGAACCAGTTAATCGCAAATATGGAAAAAAATAATTGCGATTACTTGCAATTCTATGTCAACCCGATATATAATATATAATAAACGCAGTCATCAATCAACAATGAACAGTCATTTTACAAAGAAGGCTGTTTATTTGTTTTTCCCAAACTCTGTCACACTTTTAAAAGCTGTGAGATAAAAACAAAACTTACTTTTAAATAGAAAATGCATAACATTTTCAAA
>JBBPDC010000017.1:8650064-8660374 GCA_037974485.1 Hemigrammopetersius urotaenia
TAAATAAGATGGGATTCAGCTGATCACTGATCAGTCCCTCATAAAGCAGAACCAGGTGTTTGTGGAGGAGTTTAACACACACTGGACTGGAATGGGTGAAAAAAATAAGAAATATATATTAATATATTTAGTTTGTTTTTAGCTTATGTTTAATGTAACACACAGGTAATCAGGTAACAGTTGGCTGTTGTTTCGCGGGAATCCAATACTATCCCCGCCCCCTTCATTTGAATACCGGACTCGTTCCTATGGAGACTCTTGGTGTCTCCACCCAGTCTCCCAGTCTTTACTGCGGCCGGTGCTGCTGACTCACAGCGCTTTCGGAGCTTCATTCATTCAATCCCTCTTCCATTCGCGCTCTCTCTCCTCCGGCTGCTCGGGTCTGCAGCTCTGCACACACTCACCACACAAACTTCCCGCGGGGTTCTAGAATTCTTCCCGCGGGGTTCTAGAGCCGGATGACCGCGATGTCCAGGCGCAGCTCGGTGCCGGTGAGTGATGAGAAGCAGGGAAACTCTCTCTCTGTGTTTTCGTTTACTTTTGTTTACTGAAACTCCAAACATGTTTTTATTTTAACTGCAAGAGAGACACACAAAGACCTATTTGTTTTAATAACGACTCTTTAAACGTCTTTAAAGACCACGTTCCAACAAAGAAAGGGCCGGAGAACCGTAACAAAGGCCGGCTTACTTCCCCTCTCCCCTCTTCCGAGACCGTATGCTAATGGAGAAGCTGGCTAGGCTAAAGGTGCCCCCGGAGAGAGGAGAACACTTTAAGGGAACTTCTTTATCGGTTTGTTTGAAAAGGTGCAGGAAACATCGGTGTGTATTAAACACGAAGAAATCAAGTAAATCTGTTAAGACTGCAGTGTGTTTACTCTCACACAGTTTGGATCATCATGAGGAACACAGGTTCTCTTCAGCTACTGTCTCCATCTCATTTACTCTCTTTCCTGTCTCTCTTTAACTTAGTCTCTCTCTCTCTGTCTATCTCAGTGTGAGGCAGAGTGCTCAGCTGTGTCATGGTGCTGGAGTAACATTTATTAATCTTGTGGAATCTGTGTGGATCAATGATGGTGGAACATAATAATAGTTACTGTTACATTTTACTCTGTTTCTGTCATTCTTCTCCCGCTCTCTCTCTTTGTCTCTGTCTCTCTCTGCCCCCTCTCTGTCTGTCTCTCTCTCTCCCCCTCCCTCTCTCTGTCTGTCTCTCTCTCTCTGTCTCTCTCTCTGTCTGTCTCTCTCTCTGTCTCTGTTTCTCTCTCTCTCTCCCCCTCCCTCTTTCTGTCTCTTGTCTCTCTCTCTCTCTCTCTCTGTGTTTCTCTCTCTCTCTGTCTCTCTCTCTGTCTGTCTCTCTCTCTCCCCCTCCCTCTTTCTGTCTCTGTCTCTCTCTCTCTCTCTCTCTCTCTCTCTCTGTGTTTCTCTCTCTCTCTGTCTCTCTCTCTGTCTGTCTCTCTCTCTGTCTCTGTCTCTGTTTCTCTCTCTCTCTCCCCCTCCCTCTTTCTGTCTCTGTCTCTCTCTCTGTGTTTCTCTCTCTCTCTGTGTTTCTCTCTCTCTCTGTGTTTCTCTCCGTCTCTCTCTTTCTGTCTCTCTCTGTGTTTCTCTCCCTCTGTCTCTTTCTCTCCGTCTCTCTCTCTCTCTCTCTCTGTCTCTCTCTGTGTTTCTCTCCCTCTGTCTCTTTCTCTCCGTCTCTCTCTCTCTCTCTCTCTCTCTGTGTTTCTCTCTCTCTCTGTTTCTCTCCGTGTTTCTCTCTCTCTCCGTCTCTCTCTCTCTCTCTCTCTTTCTTTCTTTCTCTCTTTCGCTCTCGTTCTTTCTCCCTCTCTCTCTCTCTCTTTCTGTATCCCCCCCCCCCCACCCGTAAAACAGGTGCCCATAAAGAATATTGAGCGGGAGCTGATCTGTCCCATCTGTAAGGAGCTCTTCACGCACCCGCTCATCCTGCCCTGTCAGCACAGCGTCTGTCACAAATGTGTCAAAGAGCTGCTCCTGCTGAACCATGAGGACTCCTTCAGCACAGACGCGGGCTCCGAGTGCTCCAACCCGGGCAGCCCTCGCTCCAGAGTGCCCTCCCCCAGCATGGAGAGACTGGACCGGCTCGTGCGATCAGGTGTGTTCCAAATCCGTCCTGACCCTGATCCGAAGTAATAATGCTGATTAAAACACTGCTTTGGGGTTTAAAGCAAAGAAAGAAAAAGACGTTCAGTTTGTTCCTTGTTGTGCTGTGTGCCCTCTGCTGCCCCGTGGCCGTCCTGCTGAAAGACAGATGTGCAGCGTCTGTCCAGACACCGCGCAGTAATGATCCTGGCTAATGAAAATAACCAGATTTATTTGTGTGTGTTAGAACACATGACCGAACAAATCCTTTATCCGGTTTAAGCCACTTTAAAACGCTTAAATTAAGAACGCTGTGGAAGCTGTCAGAATCTCTTAGACTTTAAAAAACATGAAATTAGTTCAGCGTGTCGAATGACGGTTTATGTTTTCTGTAGATTTGGACCTGTGCTGCGCTGAGGGGCGTTTCTAGATGTGATGTATAATGCAGGGTTTCATTCTTCCGTTTCCCCCCAATAGTCTCACAGTATACAGGAGCGTACGACGCTCTGCTTAGAGTTTAGTTCTGACCTTTTCCCCGTTTTGAGTGGTTTGAAAGTCCACTCAAAACAAATGTGTGGTTTTAAAAACATTATTGAACACGAACATGAACCTCTCTCAGAAAAAAATCCTAAAAATCTTTGTCTTGTACATTTATTACAAGCATCTAATGTTGTGTTTACTAGTCGAGCGTCTGTTGCTCAAGGCTTCCCGCGACCTGCCTTGCCTGTTTACTGTCAGGACCTGAATCCCTGCTCAGAGCTAGAGTCCTTCATTATTGCGCCACATGCAGGTAAAGTAATGAGTGGTGCCTCGGTCAGATTTGCTGTGGGCCGAGGCGCCGGTGCGGAGCAGAGAGTGTGATGTGTCCGTGTTCTAGTTCCACCTCTCTCAGAAGGTTGTCATGGTGTTGCACTCCAGCTGGAATGAATGAGGGGGATTAAGCCGAACGCAGCCAGAGACCTCCAGATATTCACGCATTCACGCGCCCCACATTTGCTTAGGCAAACTGACCTAATTATTTTTAGCACCTCACAAAGAGATACACATCTAGCCCTCACGGATAACAGAGATTTGCCTGTATGATGTTTTTTTTTTCCCCTTCAGCTTTGCATTGCAATGTTTCACGAGTAACATGATCGCTGTTGTTTCACTCACGGGCTGCGGACCAGGTCTCGCCCCACTTCTGTTCACATTCGTCCTTTTGTTTACTCTTGCTTTCACTTCTCTGTTTGTCGCTTGCAGCCTCACTGAGAAGGTCGTTTGGAGGGAGAGGTAGATGTGGGTTGCATAATTTGAATAGCTGTAGTGAGTACGGTGTTTTTTTAGAACCCCTGTGTACACACTTGCACACTATTTCTCTGTGTTCCCTCCTACAAGCAGTTCCTTGTGCGGTTTCTTGTAGCGGAAGAACCAAACCATTCCGCCTGAGCCTCTTTTAAAAGTCTACTGAGCATTTTCAGCAAATAATGCAGTACAACCGCGGCGTCTCAGGAAGGAGTGCAGAGTAATTATCTGGAGAGACGGTAAAGTGAGTGCAGGAAAGTGTGGATGTTGCCATGGGGGTGCGGAGACTGGAATTTGGGGCCAGGCTGAGGTGCCCCCTCCTCCGTCCTCTCCTGGGTAGAGAGAATATTACAAAACATACAAAAATGTTCAAAGTTTCATTAAAGGAGAATTCTATCCATGTTTAAAAACGTTTCTGCATGGTGTAAGCCGTTGAGATGGAAACAGAGTGATTTGATCTGATTAACTGTAGAGAAACTGACTGACAGTTTTCTTCCAGTGGGGGTGAATGGAAGCGAGTGTTACTGTGAATATAGCCTTTATAAAAACGGTAATTATGAGCAAAATACTATTTCTTTGGACCCTGATGTACCTTGCCTTACATCCACCATGAATTCGAACAAACAGCCACTGTACGTGTCACCGCTTCGAGTAATCACTTTCTTTGAGGGAGGTTTTAGAGGCATTAAGCTCTTCGGCTGTCGGGTTCCATTCACCACCGCTGTAAACAACCCGGAGTCTTTTCAGACTGGCTTCACACCAAACCCACTTTGAATGGCTTTATTTACAGCGTAAACATTTAATCATGTGTTGTTTTGTTTAAATGCTCAGTAGTCTTGCGCTGATTAAAGTAGGATGCGTTTTGGAGCGCTACACTCCTCCACCCAACTCTCCAATCTTAATATCACACCTCTCCTCCCAACTAATCCGTCAGTGACCCGCCGCCCGCAGGCATCGCGGCATGGACACCAGCGAGACCACGCCCCTTTTGCTTTTGTGATGCTTCAGTATTGGCTGATGCTGATTTCGACCTGTTATCATTTTATAAAATTAAATAACATTTTTACGTGTAACATTTTAAAAGAGTGGTTCAGCAAAAAAATCAAGATTACAGTTTTTGTGTTTTGTCAGATGAAGTCAGTCAACCGGTTGTTGCCACAAAGACTGGTTCTAGGTCAGCGTTCCTACTTCTGAGGTGGTTTGCGAAAAATGCAGTGGAATACAGAGAGCAGCCCTTTCAGACGAGCCCAGAGCGCTGATCTGGAATCATCCAGTACAGAAATTCAGTGCGAATTCAAGATGACTCTTCCAGCTTCTCTGAATTGGAGATTTCTATTTGAAGCTCTTTGTGCGTTTTTCCCTGAAGGGTTGAGCAATTGGAGCGCAGTAGTGAGTCACATGTGGTCCAAATGTGTGCGGGTTAAATTTAAAGTGCAGTGTAATGTGCTGTTTAATGATCGTTCTTGCGTTAATGTCGGCCTGTATGTGACTGATGTTCATCTGAAATACCGAACTGCCCTACAAGCAGTTCTGTGATCATTCTAGCTGATTGTGTTGGATTGGAAATCTGAACCTGCACTGATATCAGCCTAATACTGATGCTCCCGCACCATAAAATACAAACATATAACACAGAGCAGCGGCGTCGTATACAGATCCTGACTGATATTAACTGAATCTTTGCGTGTCCGGCGAGTCCCTCAGACAGCCTTGGTGCGTTTTTACGCCTCAGATTCAAAGCCGTTGTCCTGACGGAGAGGGTGTTTGTAGGGGAGGTTCCTCTATGCCCTGCCAGAATGGCCTAATGATGACTCGCCTGTTTCTGGTCTGAGCGTTTTATTTATTTTTCTTCCCCCTCTGCACTGAGTCTCAATGCGGCAGCAGCAGCAGCAGCTAGCCTCAGTTTTCCGAGCTGCAGATGCTGTCTGCTCCTCCCCTCCCCGAGCAGCACAGCACAGCCACAGCCACAGCCTAAGTACACGCTTCTTTTTATAACACACCCTCACCCATTCACCCTTTCCCCTCTCGCGTCGGGCCACTGAGACCACTCCTCCATCGCCCAGAATCTCGCCGTGTTCCCTCGCCATCGTTCCGTAACCCCTCTCACATCAGTCCATAACACCCAGCCCGTCTCCTGCCCCCCCCCATTAAACCAGTCTACTGTCTCTGTGGTCGCTGCATGTTTATCACAGAAACACAGTTTTGTTTTTGCCCTCCATCCGTCACTATTGTGCCTCACAAAGTGACCTCACTGTCTTGGTGTGTCCCTGCTTGCCACGCATCTGTTTGGACTTTCTTTAGCTCTGTGTTGTGTACACACTGCTTGCCTCTGCTGTGAGTGTTTGTTGTGAATGCCTATCATGCAGTCTGTCTGTGAATGTGGATGTGCTGTAAGTGAGTGTTAACTGCACTGAACTGGACAACGAGCAGCAAAAAGCCTAGTTTTGATGAAAGCGTATGAAGGGAGGTACGACTTCTCCTGCACAGTTTAATTTGCTACTTCTCAGTCATTCCGTATTTTCTAAGTTTGATGCATCATCTGTCCGTTTGGTGTGTCCTCAGTTAGCGTTACCATAAGATCAGTCAGTGTAACCCATTCGTGTGTATCTTGTTTTATTATTATTGTTTCGTTCACTTTGTTTGAACCAGTCATTGTCCAGATCATTGTGAGCGCTTGTGGCATTTCCTCGTTTGCTTCATTGTGTGCGAGCACCTGAAACCCGAGTCGGCCGACTGGGGTTTCATCGTTTTAGGTCAGCGCTGCTTCCTTTTTGTAGCGCATGGCTGTACGCAGGGGGCGCCACCTCTTTTCACCTCACAGTTCCATGTTTGTGCTGAAGCAGGGTCCGTATCCTCCCCTGGCTGGAGGCGTTCCTCCGTGACACCCCGCGTCACCACCTTCCCCTGCCCAGGCTGCCAGCACGACATCGACCTCGGGGAGCGCGGCATCAGCATGCTCTTCCGCAACTTCACGCTGGAGAGTATCGTGGAGCGGTACCGGCAGGCGGCGCGGGCCGCGGTGGCCATCATGTGCAACATGTGTAAGCCTCCTGCGCAGGAGGCCACCAAGAGCTGCATGGACTGTAAGACCAGCTACTGCAACGAGTGCTTCAAGCTGCACCACCCCTGGGGCACGCCCAAAGCGCAGCATGAATATGTTGGGCCCACCACCAACTTCAGACCGAAGGTATGGAGGGGGGGGTAGTATTTATTGACAGTCATTGTATTATTAAAACAGCTTGCAGTGTATTATCGGCGTTTGTGAGTTAATAATTAGGATTATTATAAACACTGGCCTTCAGTTGGCAGTGTTGATGGTCTACACTAGCTTTTCAGCAGATCCACAGAACATGTCTGCCTCTGTTAGGTAAAGAGATTAGAACCTTACAGAGGTTCAGAGAACCTCTCCACGATGTGAGGTCTGTTTACTAACTGAACGCTTCTTTATAGAATCTGGACGTTCTTCACATGCACAAATCTCAATAGCAAACAGTTTCCTTTTCACTAAGAACTCTTCACTGGAAGCTTTTTGTGGCCGTGGTTCTCAGACCGGTCCCCAGGGACCCTCCTGGGTTCCACATTTTTCCTGTTATGTGTTGGACTAAGGTTGGAACAGAATTCTCCGCGGTTTGAGAATCACTGCTTTCAGGAATAAAACCGGTTCACATGAATCACCCGAACCCTAACCCAGAGCTGTGGGTCAGGATGCTCACTGTAAACTGTAAGAGGAATCGTTGCTTATTGCAGGATCACTACTTCAAAGGCCAGTTTTCTGATAACAAGGCGTATAATCTTCAGATCCAACTGATTGTAGAATTAATCAGGAGACACACGGAATGACTATAATTCTACAATGTGAGAACAAGCAGTGAAGAGCTGAAATAAGGCCATGAGTCTGCGGAGTTACTCGGGTGTTCCTGAAACTGACCTTGTTGTGTTTGCTGAAGCTCGTGGTCCGTTATTATCTCTGAGGTTAATTTCAGCCTCTCAGGGATTCAGAGACGTTTACTTCTAAATGATTTTCCTGAAATTGATTAAGCATCAGGTGGCTTTACGTTTGGATGCCTCTGCTCCTGAAATGAGTGTATGAGTCTGGTTGCAGGTGCTGATGTGTCCCGAACACGAGATGGAGAAGGTCAACATGTACTGTGAAGTCTGCCGCCGGCCAGTGTGCCACCTCTGTAAACTGGGCGGCTCCCACGCAAACCATAAGGTCACGTCCATGAGCAGCGCCTACAAGATACTCAAGGTACGCCCCCCCCCCCCTCCACTTTCTAGCCTTTACTCGACCCCGGCACCTTTCCGAGCATGTCCTGACCCCTCGCACCTGGTCATGAAGGTTTACGGTTTCCATTTTTCAATGCTAATAAAATATTGAGCGTGTTCTTGGCCTGCGTAGCCCGTTATCAGGGGATCGTGTTTCCTGTGTAATCGGGAAATTCTGCATCTGCCAGCACAGGCCTTGTCTCCACATTTGGGGCAGAGGTCAGTTCTTGAAGAATGTCCGGACCCTTAGACCCACACTGGCATCAGTCTGAAGCGCACAGCTGCAGACAGCTGGTCCGAAAGGCAGCCGCTGGAATTCATGTGTGTCTCCAGCAGTCGGCTCTCTCCTAGTTCAGAGCTGCCCGGAAATCAGACGCAGTTCAGTTTTCCGTCACGTGTCCTCGTAGCCTAATGGACTCCATTTTTCTGTCCACAGGAGAAGCTGTCGAAGAGCATCCATTACCTAATTAGCAAAGAGGACCAAGTCCGGACTCAGATTTCAGAGCTCGAAGTCTTGATTCATCAGACCGAGGTAAACAGCCTGTGCTCTACTTTACCTCACGCTTTTTGCTTTTCCTGAGGTTTATATATTCAGTAGAGAGTGAAGGTAAATAAATAAATTTAAGATTTCTGTGCAGACAGATTGTCCACAATACATGATAAAGTACATCACTATGCTTTTCTGAGCAGATCATGGATATTATCAGTATTTCTGCAACACTGACTACCTGCGTGTCGTATTACGAAATGTAATCTGGGAACTTTAATTCGGGGTAATCCAGTGCGTGAAATCCTCAGTCAGTATTTGTAGCTATTGACTGTAATTATTTAAATCTGTTTTTGCTGTTTCAACTTATACATAATGTCATATTTCCTTTTTTTTTTTCGTACATCTGATATGCGTCAAATATTTTTCTCATAGTGCCCAGCTCTGAATAGTATTAGTATAACTGGTTGAAGTCGCGGTTTTTAACTAGCAAAACAGAAATCGGCTGCAGATTAAAAAAAAGAAAAGTCATGTTTTGGTCGAGTGTAGCTGGCTCTCGTTATTTACTAGACACGACATATTCGCCATAATAGCCCCCAGCGATCCGGAGTTATACCGTTCACCTCGGACAAAAGTAATGGGACACCCGGGCTCGCTGGGGGCTATTATGGCAAACGAAGGTCTTTGGAAAGGTTTGGTTTTGGGTTGATTTAGATTGTGCTGGTTAAGAGTCTTTTTCTTTGCCAAATATAATTTAAGAGCCTGTTTGTGTTCATGGCCTGTCTGAAAACCATTGTGTGATATTGCTGCATTGATTCCTGTCTGCACAACATGTTTTGTGTGATTGGGTTTCCTATAAAAGTGCCAGGAAAGCATAAATGAGATTTTGTAGCGCTTCAGAAAAACACGCGGGATTTAGACAACCGTAGCTTTCTGTGGAAATCAGTTCACGCATCCGGCGCCTGATTAAATCCACTCGCTCGTGTTTTCACTGCTTGGTTGCTGTTCATCTTCCCTCCCAGAACAGTTTTAAAGGTCTTGGAAACATCACTTAGAAACCAACAAGCATTCCCATGCTGTTAAAAATACCTGGGAGTTTGAATAGTGTATTTTGTCGATGTAGGAGAATGGGCAGCTGGCAGAGAGACGGGCCAACGAACACTTCGAGCGCCTGTTCGAGACCCTCCAAGAAAAGAAGACTGAGATGCTGCGGTCTGTCGAGCAGTCCAGGAGCCGGCGCGTGGACCAGCTCCGGAGACAGGTGGAGGAATACCAGGGCATGCTGGAGAACAGTGGTTTGGTGGGTTACGCCCAGGAAGTGCTGAAGGAGACGGACCAGTCCTGCTTCGTCCAGACGGCGAAGCAGCTCCACGTCAGGTTCGCCCTTCATCGTTTTACTCGTGTCTCAGTGAGCGCCGTGTTTACTCTGCTGGGGACAGAAGCTGCTGTTCTTGTGCTGACAGAAGCAGCTTAGTGAGGGAAAGCAGTGTATCTTTAGGTCTTTGTCACTGGAAACTGGCGATGTGCCTGTAAGCAGCCAGCTTTGCACACTGACCTGCATGACTGGACTTAAACCACACAAGCTCCTGAAACTGTGTGTTCCGCACTTTAATCCTCATAATTGATCTCCATTAGCTAAAAAGGAGCTTCACTGAGACCCTTTACTGTAAACTGTCACAGACTGGCATTGTGATTAAAAAATAAAATAAAATAAATAAATAAATAAATGCAGTTTATCTTCAGTGATTGCTCATGCTCTCTTATAGGATCCTCAGAGCCTTGGAGAGTGTTGTCCCTTTTTTAGAGGCTTCTGCATGGTTTATTATTCTTAAGTCCAATTTTAAAGCCTGTATACTAAAGTGAGCCGAACGTGTGTAGATCTCCGGTGCTGATCTATTCAGGGTCGATGGACCTGGTGGTGTTACAGAACCGATCAAACCTCCTGAATCTCCTCGTTTCTTCTCGGCTGCAGGGTCCAGAAGGCCACGGAGTCGCTGAGGACCTTTCAGGCAGCAGCCAGCCCCTCGTTTGATGAATTTTTCCTGGACATATCGAGGGAAGAGTCTTTGCTGAAGGAGCTTTCTTTCGGAGGAGGTGAGATTGAGCTGGAGTCCTCAGGAGCCACTTTCACTCGTTTGTTGGTTGGGGGGGGGGGGGGGGGGTTTTGGTGGTTTGCC
>JBBPDC010000017.1:8668464-8682599 GCA_037974485.1 Hemigrammopetersius urotaenia
CCCCGAGTTGCTCCAGGGAGAGACTGCCCCCTGTAGGTAAGGAATGGAAGTCGCTTTGGATAAAAGCGTCTGATAAACGCCATAAATGTAAATTTAAACCAAAAGTTTACATACACTGTATAAAAAGACATCTAACTTTTTTTTCTTACTGTCTGATATCAAATCATACAAAACCCTTTCAGTTTTAGGTCCGTTCGGATTCCCAAAATCATTTCTATTTGCTAAATGTCAAAATAATATGGGAGTCTATTAAAGATTACTTAACAATCTCAGTTTCCTACAGTTCACTACAACTGTGCACCGCTCAACACGTTAGAGGACCCTGCGGCATGCAGAGGATCAGAAGCGTTTCCTCGTTTACCTCCACGGTTCTGAGTGAAAGATGAATCCAGGGGTGGGTCTCTGAAGTCGCTGGCATCTTCCCTCAATGACGATCGGGTCGAAGCATGTTAGCTGAGTTTGGAGGAGTCACAGGTTCAGTCCCTCCAAACACTTCCCACATGTAGGAGCTCAGTGACCTCAGAACTGGAAAAATATCCTCACATTTGAACTGGAGACAAGAATGTTGTCTCTTAAATGATACAATATGATGATTGTTATGGCCAGTGATTTTAACTGAAAATATAAATAATAATAAAGAGCTTGTTTTAAAATCAAGCTGTAAATCCGGTTTCGTGCAGCAGATGGCGCTGTTCTGAGAGTCAGTCCTGTGAATTCTTTAACAGCCGGAGCAGCTTTCTGGCCAATAAACACCTCGTTTTAGTGCTTTCTGGAATTTTACAACACAGTATAGCATTTCTAACAGCATCTTCACCCAGCAGTGCTCTGCAGCTTTAACACTCCTCAGAGCCTTAATCACTGAGAGGTTCTGCTCTTCTGTCCAGCCTGTGCTCTGAGGTTCCTCCACGAGAAGAACATCTCCCATCTGGACCTCAAACCCCAGAACATTCTGCTGAGTGGCAGTATGCTGAAACTGGCAGGTAAATAACCTATTAGAATTCAGAGTAGCTCACCTTATTAACAGGTTTGAGGGTTTTTATAGAGAATAACAGCCCGTGCAGAGCAGGTTTAAATGTTAAGAGCTAGTTTATGAAGTTGTTCTTGATGTTCTAAAGCGAAAGTAGAATCTAGAGCTTTGTTCACCGTTCAGAGTTTGTCCACAGCTTCCAATTCAATATTTACATTCTGTGGAGTTGACTGTGATAAATCATTGTATATCATTATTTAAAATCAGGTTATTATTTTTTGAGCTGTAGTCTGGACCACCTTTGTCAAGTCCAAGACCATGACTGGTCAAGATCAAGTCCTAATACTGTAGCTTGCCGTCGTCACATCTGTGGTTAAAAGAAGATAATTAAACCCAGACAGACAGCTGGACTTTAAACCCAAGGCAAGTGGTCAACTCGAGACAAGGCTGAGACCCTGGAAAACACGTCTGGAGTCCAGGCTCCAGTCCCAGCCTTGATCATCATTAATTAATTCAACACTTTCAGTCGTAGTTTGTAACCAGAACCCTTCGTTTCTTTCCCTCTGTGTAGATTTTGGCTTCGCTCAGTACATGTCTCCGTGGGACGAGCAGAGCGCTCTGAGGGGTTCTCCGCTCTACATGGCTCCAGAGATGGTGTGCAGACGGCAGTACGATGCCAGAGTGGACCTCTGGTCTGTAGGAGTCATCCTCTATGGTAAGAGAAGCTCGGGGCGGATGTGAAGGATGTGAAGTTCCCCTTCAGCTCAAATGTAGCTGATCATCCAAGTTATTCTTAGCTAATGTTATTCAGGGTTCAACTTCACTATATTGTAATCAGCAGTACACATACACTGGACAAAAGTATTGGGTCAGTCCTGTTTTGAGGGTTTGATGTAGGTCCCTTATTTCCAGTGAAGGGTTTAATCTTAATGCTGCAGCACACCAAGACATTGTGAACAACACCAGGCTTCCCACTCTGTGAACCCAGAACAGGATTGTGTCCCAGAGCACAAAGCAGCGCCATAAAGACATGCTGGAGGAGTTCAGTGTAGAAGAGCTTGAGGACAGGGCTTCAGACCATCCAGCACCTTTGGGATGGGTGGAGGTAGCTCAGTGGGTAGGATACTTGCCTCTGGACCATGAGGTCACGGGTTCGAATCCTACCTTCAGCACCACCACTGGGTCCCTGAGCAAGACCCTTAGCCCCAAGTTGCTCCAGGGAGAGACTGCCCCCTGTAGGTAGGGAATAGAAGTCGCTTTGGATAAAAGTGTCTGATAAATGCAGTAAATGTAAACTGGAACGGAGATAGTGATCCAGACTTTCTCGTCCAACATCAGTGTCTGACTTGCACAGAAACTCCTCAGTATTGTGTAAAGACTTCCAAGAAGTCTATGTATTTGAGTGCAGTGTCATTATTGACATTGACAAGTCCCTATTGGTGTAATCGTCAAGCATCACATATCTGGTATAATATTGCACAACAGACAGTTAGCAGCATTGGACAAAGAGCAAGAAACAACAGAAACAAGACCATAAATAGGCAGCACAGCTGTGTAATAGTATAGTGTGATATGATGTTAATCTTCCAGAGTGACTAGTATGACACCAGAACTAAGATATTACACGAGAGGCAGTTAGCAGCATTGCACCACACTGAGTGTAAATTCTAGGCGAAACAGAGAGTAAAGAATTGGTGCTATTGCAAGTCCACAGTGCAATTCAAGACGTATACAAAGGCACAACCGAGAAATGCCTAGGAGGTTAGTGGTATTGCTACGTGATCTGAAATAGACCTGCTTATGTCGTTTTTAACAATGTATGATACACTGTAATCTAAAAATCTCAGAAGTGTGTACACGCCCAAAATAGTATTCACAGAGGTGGTAGCTAGCTGCTAGCTAGAAGCGTCTGTTATAGATTATTTTGACTCTAAATTATGAAATGAGCTTGAAAAATCCATCCTTTAGTATTAAAAACACAGCATGTAAACAACCTGCTTCCTAAACTAAAACATTGGGTAAAGGAGGTAAAGGATGTAAATGAGGTAAAGGAGGTAAATGAGATAAAGGAGGTAAATGAGATAAAGGAGGTAAAGGAGATAAAGGAGATAAAGGAGGTAAATGAGATAAAGGAGGTAAACGAGATAAAGGAGGTAAATGAGATAAAGGAGGTAAAGGAGATAAAGGAGATAAAGGAGGTAAATGAGATAAAGGAGGTAAATGAGATAAAGGAGATAAAGGAGGTAAAGGAGGTAAAGGAGATAAAGGAGGTAAACGAGATAAAGGAGGTAAACGAGATAAAGGAGGTAAACGAGATAAAGGAGATAAACGAGGTGAAGGAAGTAAATGAGGTGAAGGAAGTAAATGAGATAAATGAGGTATAGGATGTAAACGAGATAAAGGAGGTAAATGAGATAAAGGAGGTAAAGGAGATGAGGTGAAGGAAGTAAATGAGGTAAATGAGATAAAGGAGGAAAACGCGGTAAAGGAGGAAAAGGAGATAAACGCGGTAAAGGAGATAAATGAGGTAAATGAGGTAAAGGAAGTAAATGAGGTAAATGAGATAAAGGAGGAAAACAAGGTAAAGGAGGAAAAGGAGGTAAAGGAAGTAAATGAGGTAAATGAGATAAAGGAGGAAAACAAGGTAAAGGAGGAAAAGGAGGTAAAGGAAGTAAATGAGGTAAATGAGATAAAGGAGGAAAACAAGGTAAAGGAGGTAAATGAGGAAAAGGAGATAAACGAGGTAAAGGAGGTAAATGAGATAAAGGAGATAAATGAGGAAAAGGAGATAAACGAGGTAAAGGAGGTAAAGGAGATAAACGAGGTACAGCAGATAAATGAGGTAAAGGAGATAAAGGAGGTAAATGAGGAAAAGGAGGTAAAGGAAGTTATTCTGTTTAGTTTCCTTTTGTCACTTGCATTATTTCTCATCAATCACTTGAAGGAAGCGTGTTTTGAAATGAGGCTATAAAAAGAGTGAACTTGTTGTAACTCCCCTTATTTGTGTGTTTTGCACCTAAGAGACGTTATTTGGCCGCACACCGTTTGCGTCCCACTCCTATGCTGAGCTGGAGGAGAAAATCCGCAGCGACAAACCAATTGAGGTACGAACGACCTGCATGGCGCGGACAGCTCTTCCAGTCAGACCCTTTTAATCACCGACCCTGAAGTTACCTTTTCTGCTTTTCTTCAGTATATACAGCAAAAAGTTCTACTTTAATCATCATCAGAACGTTCAGTCGATAGTGTTCCCACGTATGCAAATGACCGTATTTATGCAATTTTACACGATTTTCTCTTACGACAAATTTCATCTTCTTCAGTTCTGCATGAGAGCTGCAAGTAATGGAAGCTGATAACCTGCCATTCGGCATTAGAAGTGCATTCCTACAGCCTCAGAACGCAGCCGCTCCCAAACGTGGTGTCTAATGTGCATAGATGAAAGTATGGACAAAATTCATGCCATTGTTAATAATGTGGTAAATTCTGAGTACTGTGTCTGTAGTTGGCTCCAGATTATGGTTAAGGGTTCTAGAGAGAGTACTAATCGCTGAAATCCGTGTGTGTGATGTTGAGCTACTGGTCAGTGCTGGAGTGTCCTGGGACTGAGGCTGCTGGATAATACATTCTGATTACTTTTATTAAGATTTGAGCTCAACTGAAAAGCAAACCTCAGACACCACAAAGCTCCCCGCTTTAACCTGAAGTCTCTTTAGAGGGTTCTTGATTATGACTAAGGGTTATAGAGACGTCAGCAGTCTTTGAAATCTACGTGTGTGTGATGTTCAGCTGCCAGCCGGTGCCAGAGTGTCCCGGGACTGCAGGGATTTGTTGCTCAGGCTGCTGGGCCGAGACCCAGAATCGCGGATTTCCTTCGAGGAGTTCTTCCTGCATCCGTTTGTGGACCTGGAGCACATGCCCAGCGCCGGGAGCCTCGGCAAGGCGGTGAGTGAGGGCGTGTCTCCTGCTCTGTTTGTTGCAAGTCCTTCTGATGTGATTGCAGCGCTGCCCATGTGTGAAACAGCTGCTGGTCTTGGAGCCAAGGGTTGACGAATCCGGGCTGAGAGGATAATGACGCTTTGCACTGTGTGTTTGTCTTGTTTGCTTATGCATTTACATTTCAGCCTAAATACAAGGCCTGTAATTACATCCATGCAGAGCTATGAGAACGCTGGTTGGCTAAATACCCCCTTATATCTCTCTGTCTCTGTCTCTGTCTCTCCCCTCTTGTACACTCTGTTTTTCCCACAGAAGGAGCTGGTTCTGCGGGCAGTGCAGAAGGACCAGGCGGGAGAAAGGGCCGCCGCACTCTCTCTATACTGCAGTGCTCTGGAGCACTTTGTGCCCGCCATCCACTGTAAGAACAGTACATTTACTCTATAAACCAATATAAACTGCCTCGATCTGGAACCAGCAAGAAGATTTTTCATCTGTGTTTAATTTGAGAAAGTTAATTTAATTTGAGAGAAAATTTTGATGCCTCATAGACAGTCCAAAATGGAGGCGTGGGTAGAGGTGTAGTGGGGATGGAGGAGAAATAGAGCTGGGTGTCATCCGCGTAGCAGTGGAAATTGATACCGTGTTTCCTAAAAATATTGCCAAGAGGTAGAAGGTAGATAATGAAAAGGAGGGGTCCCAGCACCGAACCCTGAGGCACACCACTGCTAACTGGAGAGGATATGAAGCTATACACTATGCTATGCACACCAAACTTACAGTTAAGTGAATAACCAGGAACACAAATAGTGGTTAGGAGTTGTTCTCTGTACCGCATCTGTTAGTGCAAGTAGTAGAGATCTGTAGTAGATCCGTAAGACTGACATAAGTTGTCGCATATTTCACATGGTAAAGGGTGGGTGATACAGTTGGTGTACTTAAAGAGCACATCATGGCCATCGTGAGTGCTTACATAACTCTTGTCAGCTGCATGTTTTGTTGAAAAAAGAGCTCACAAGGGGTGGGGTACAGTAAAATGGCCTTTGTATTCCTAGCTTTTAGTCTTAATGGCTTATTATGATCAGCTTAATCCTAGAAACTTAATTGCTGTGTTCAGGAGCCTATTCGTCCAGGGATGTGTTCCTGACGGTTAAAAACAGGAAGCAATATTGAATGTTGAATGTAGGTTTTCATTCACAATATGACCATGAGTTGAGCTGGAGAGTAAAAAATAGTTTTAAAGTGAATGACTGCATTTTGTCCTTCAGGGGCCAGAATTAGCCAGCTAAGATGGCATGAGTTAGCTTTCTGTGACAGCGAACTCTTGTTGAAAAATTCAATGTTAAGACCAGTTTTGGCAAGTTTTATAATTCTGCTGTATCTTCATATTATCTGCCCAATACATTTCTTACATATTTCTGACTGCTCTTTGAATAAAGGACTGTATATTCTTGGAATATGCTTAATGCTGGCTCTGCTATAAATGTGCAAAATTCACCAAAGAGCAGCATGATTTTGAGGCGGAGAAGAAGAAAAAGGGCGATTATTGCAGCTGCGCTTCAGTTATTATGGCCTCGACCGTTCAGAGGAGCATCTGGGAGCGTGAGAGAGCTCAGGATTGGTGGAGAATATTGCGGCGGCTTTAGCGAGGAGCAGTGGGTCCGACATTTTAGAACGAGCCGACTTTCGATTTGCTGCGTCAACGTTTGTCCGCATTCCTTGTTTGTTGTTGTTTGACGTTTGCGCGCTTCCACACGTACTTCCCACACGACGCCATTAAACCGCAATGAAGAACTAAATTGTGGCAGTTAATGACGTACAGAACGCAACGCCTAGGAAAATCCGCTCTGCCTGTTTACAGAGAGAATAGTATCAGTACTATTACTATCAATAGTAATATCATAATCTTGTGTTCTTGTTCTATTGCACAACCTGTCTGGCCCAAGTCTTCATACTTTCTCCAGTGAAAGCTGATGTGAATTTGCACCTTTGAACGGGTTGAACTGTCTGTTTAAGCTGTTCCCTCTCCTTTCCTCAGATGAAACAGACAGGCAGAGAAAAGAGGCCCTCAGGCAAAAGGTGAGTAAAATACAGCCTCAGCTAAACTAAGACCAGCGAACATACATACGGGGTGGGTGTGGCCTAGTGGTAGGATACTTGCCTCTGGACCAAGAGGTCATGGGTTCAAATCCTATCTTCAGCACCACCACTGGGTTCCTGAGCAAGACCCTTAACCTCAAGCTGCTCCAGGGAGAGACTGCCCCCTGTAGGTAGGGAATGGAAGTCGCTTTGGATAAAAGCGTCTGATAAATGCCGTAAATGTAAATGTAAGTTATTTCGTTAAGCGTCAGGCTTGCTTTGGCCCATTTTGACGCTGTTTCACCTTGTGTGTGACAGCTGAAGATTAGGATAAGCCCTTCTAAATGTTTATGTAAGTTTAAGTCAGTGTGAAAGACTCTGGGGTTAACGCTAGGTGTTTTTTCTGATTGTGTGCTGTATTTTGTTTATTTCGTCTATGGAGCTTGCGAATATATAATACAAATGCAGAATAGCTGATGGCTAACAGAGCGTTTCTGACCTCCTCACAGGTCAGCCAGTATGTGTCTCGAGCGGAGGAGCTCAAAGCTCTGGTGGCTTCAGACAACAGAATCAGCTTTGAGAAAGCGAAGTCCTCCAGGGATGTGTTAAGGGGTGAGCGTAGATTCCGACGATCATCATAAAGCGCACTGACCAGCGTTTATCAATAAAACCCAGCAGACCCCAGTGCCCTGTGGGCAACAATAAAATGATGTTTACTGAAAATAGTGCTGAGTTGGAGAGATCTTATCAAAAATGATGGCCTCTTTGCACTGAAACATGCATGTGTTTAGTGTTCTTTGGGTTCTGATGAATTTCTGACCCCCCCCCAGAAATGTCCCGGGACCGGCCGCGATTACTCGCCGCGCTGGACTTAGCTGCTGCTGCCGTAGCCAAGGTGACTGCCATCAGCGCTCTGTTTGTAATGATGGTTCTGAGTGGTGCAGTGTTGTAATGCCCTGTGTGCTACAGGAGGAGAGTGGGCTGGAGGATTACGAAACACTAGATCTGTATCAGCAGAGTCTGGGAGAGCTGCTGCTGGCTTTGGCCGGTAAGAGCCTCTTTCTTTGTGTAAATACAAGCCAAGACCAGACTTACTCTTAAAGGGGAAGTCTGGTAAAATAATGAATAAATGATCTGACGTTTTCTCCATCTATAGCTAGGTCTTTGGCCGATGATCTCTTGGGCCTAATAGCAGCGAGGGATGGAGAAAGAAAAAGGGAGTGGGGAAATGAAAAAGGAAAGAGAGAGAGGAGAGAAAAAAAAATGGCCCGTCAAAAGTTTGGGGACACAAATGTAATTCATTAAGAAAAAGTTAGTTCAGTATTTCGGCTAAATGTGCTCTTCATATCAAGGAACACGCTTTGATGAACATGAGGCTGAATTAGCGCGAGCACAGAGCTGCTTTATATTCGCAGGTACTTTTCCTCACTTAACTAAAGGGACCTGATAATTAAACCCAACACAGAGAGAGAGAGAGAGAGAGGGCGAGTTAGAAAGACATCTTGGACAGAAGTTGGAAACCAGATGTGTGTGTGTGTGTGTGTGTGCGATTGGTTTGGCGGGAGAGGGAGCCTGTGCCAGGGCAGTGTGTGTGGTACGGCTCCACTGCCATCTGGATCCCATTCAGCGTCGCTCTCCTCCTTTCCCTCGCTGTTATTAAATACTGGAAACAAATGAAAACTGTTATCTCTCAAAGCACCCGGCGCTCGAGCCTGAGGCCCTGAGGGAGAAAGGGGCTGAGGGAGGTTTGAGACCACCCAATCTACAGCATTAGCACGTGAGGACCACTTCAGCCCAAACAGGGATGGAGTGGGGAGATTCAGCTCTCGCCGAGGAAAAGTTTAATGTACACAAAGGTTCCCTCTCACTCCGAAAGCCAAAGATGATGGAGTCAAATTTTAGCCTGTGCTTTAACACTTATAACCCACATTATAATTCTGATGATATTTTTTAGGTCAGCATTAGGGGCGGCACAATATATCGTTATTTAACCGTCATCGCGATATCAACATGCGCAGTATCCATATCGCCACAGACTGACTGAACTGCAGTAAACTCTTCACCCAGAGCCACAGAGAAGAGGGCAGAAACATCACTGGGGCAGTTTCTCCATCTTCTGTGCTGCTGTTAGAGATTCTTCCTTTTTCTGGCTAAAAACTAACTTTCATTTAAATTATGTTTACATTTATTTAAGATTATTAATATTGCATTTCATTTTTTCCTGCATAGACTAGTCAGCGTCTGGAGTCTGTTACCAGCAAATCCAGAGCAGAAAAATATTAACACTGTAAAGTTTTTACTCACTTATGTGTTGACCCTGCAGGACTGGAGGACTAGCTTTATTAAAAACAGTGCGTTTCACTGATGGGTGTAAAACTGGGTGTATCTCCAACTGTCAGACATTGTGTGTGAGGTTATTATCCACCAGCGAGGATTTAATCCATAATCTCTTTCCATATCAAACATATTTTTCTATTTGAGCTTTTGCAAAAGTCTCCTCACCCCTTAGTTACTGTTGCTAGGTCTGTCAAACAGCCCAGGCCACCCGGGAGCGTCGGCAGCGCTTGGACCGAGGTTCGCAGTTTAGATGCACACATTTACATTTGAAACCATTATTTGTTCAGAAAAAAATTCAAGTGTGACGATCGATACAACACCCTGTGATTAAAGGTCAACAAATATTCCAGAGACTATTAATTAGACTAGAGATGTCTGTCAGTTTCTGGGGGTAAAGGTGGCATCTCTACTGTGGAGCAGGTTTGAGCCAGTTGTTCTGTGGTTATGTTAAAATAATCGTTAGCTAAATTCACTTTAGTTTATCTGTTATTAGTTTTGCTGTTGCGGTGAATTACAGTAGACCTCTAACGTCTCTGAGGCGAATAGTTCAGACCAGTTTGCCCCAGTTCTCAAGTTTCCTCTGAGAAGGTTTTAACAATAGGAGTACCCGTTAGTACCATTTCAACAGGATGTAAGTAGTCGGTCAGTCAAACAAAATGCATATTTGTTCCAAAAGCCTGACTGATACCTGCCTGTCTAACTTACACGCCAGTTATTAATGTCACTCCTTTGTTGTTTAAGCCACTCCCACTGTAAGTGTGTCCTTTAAGAGAAGGTATTTAAAAATCAGTCCTGGTACTGGTATCGACTTTTAAACACTGTGAGTAATTCCTGGCCCTAAGCAGGGGTCTTCAGTGAGAGGCCAGGACAGTTCTTGGGTTAATTAAAGCTTTAGTCGATGTCTGTGTTTACCCTGAACCCCTGTTTATCTTTCACCAGAGTGTCTCCTTTGATGCAGATCCTTGATGGGCGAATCAGGGCCACGCCGCTCCACCCTGGTCTCCAGGTTGCCCATTTTCAGGCGGAGTGCGAGCAAGAGGCAGGAGTCGCTTCCGTCCTCGCCGTCCTCCGGAGGCGTGGGCAATGGCGTCCACACCTCCTCCCCCTCCAGCACCAACTCGAGCTCCAGCAGCACGGGAAAGCGCCGCAGCCTGTTCCGGACGCCCTCCATCAGCTTCCACAGCAAGAGGAGCAGCGAGACGCGCATCGACCCCATCCAGCTCAATCTGGACAACCACAGCCAGACCTCCGAGCTGGGCTTCAATGAAGGCGGCAACTCCAAGACGCGGCATTCCTTCGGCTTCGGAGGGCACAAGAAGAAGATCAGCCGCTCCCAGACGGAGGACTTTGAGAAAGCCTCCACCAATCGCAACGTGTTCATCAACTGCATCAGCTCAGGGACTAACGAGGGAGATGACTCAGGCTTTCTGGATGATGTCAGCAGCAAGAGATCCTCCAGGCACAAGAAGCAGCTGCTGCCCAAGTCGTTTTCAGCACACCATCGATTTTCCAAGAATGCCCCCAATGCAGCAGAACAAAGTAAAGGCCAGGACGGAGCAGCGGAGCCCCCTAAGACAGGCACCCCCGGCTCCTGGCCTGGAGAGTTGGCGGAGAGCTCCCTTCAGTCTCCGATGATCTCGGAGGATCGCACGACTGCCATCACACCTTCAGACTTTGTCCACGTCACTGAGGACTCCGTCTCAGAAGTGGACGCGCTACCTGTCCCGAGTCCAGCCGCGCCTCCTGAAAGCTTCAGCCAGGCTGTGTCTACCTCACAGCCGCCCTCCAGCCCAGCCCGGCCGGAGCAGCCGCCACTGCCAGATACCAGCCAAGCAGCCAACACACAGTGCGAGAGCGCCACGGCCCACACAGAGCCAGCAACGCTGCAGACTGAGGAGAAGATCCAGCAAGATCAGTCGGTCAGCGAGAGTGAGCCGGCCCCAGACCTGAGTGAGGAGAGCAGCTCCAACCCCGAGCCCAGAGAGAGGAGACCCCGGAACACGGTGCTCATCCAGCAGCTGGGGAAGTCAGCAGGCCTCGTTAAACTGGAGAGCCGGCCGAGCCACCTGAGGAAACCCCACACAGGTACGGAGTCTGCGGGCGGGGACACGGGCGCGGTTATGGCCTTCTGTCCCTTCTGTTTGCTTTTATCCAGTGGTCCCATAAAGCATGTGAGCGCTTGTGCTGTGTTTAAGAAAGTGTTTGGTTTATTGTGCTGGGAAACAAAACGCCCAGGGTTTGTTTTCTCCTGACCATTCCAGGGCTGCAATGTTCTTTTTGGCAAAGTGGTCTTTCAGAAGGTGGCTGGTGTGTTTCAGATCAATTTTCTTCTGGCAGTTGTTGTGCAGGCCTCTGCAGGTTTAGACCTGGCATGAACTAAAGTTTACAGGGGATTAAATCTTTACATCGATCTTCACATGTTGGTCTTCTGATACTTTTTGGGGCCTCTGTCCTTCTTCATCAGAGTTCATGAAGGGTCACTTTTGACACGCATCCATATCACCCCTTAAAGGCATAGTTTTTACAGTTTTACCCAGAAAAATCGGCCCTACCCGGCCCTACCCGGCCCTACCCCGGCCCTACCCCGGCCCTACCCGGTCCTACCCGGCCCTACCCGGCCCTACCCGGTGAATTGTTACACCCCTAGTGTAAAGACCCTAAAGACCCTAAAGGCACCAGACAGTAATTCACATGTTTTATTTCATTTTAAGGATTTTGAATGTTCATATACTTTGAAACCTGTGATCTACCTCCATGTTCACCTTTCAGATTCGGGGCGTTCTGGATATGGATGGATTGTAAATTTGTTGTTAAACAGCTTTTCGTTTGTTGTCATCTACAGCTCTGTTCATCTTTCTTGACGCGTCTAACACCACGTTTTTATTTACAGCTTCCAAGACCAGCGTGCCTCATCGTTTCTTACTTTAGTCTGAAACCCGGTTCGTTTTGTAGTTCAGAACTTTGATTCCAGACTTTTTAACAGCAGTGCCTGAGTCGATGTGTTGGAGCAAGACAGGAATAGGGGGGTCATGATTAACCGGTTTCACGATTAACTGTGATTTAAACCGTGTAACGGCTCTTAAAAATGGAGGGGTTCGGCCGGAAAGAAGAACGTTTTAGCAGCGGCGCTAAAAACACTCCGACAGGAGAATCAGCGAACGACTGCCCTAAACGCCAGAGGAAAACGCCGAACACGCTTTATTTCCACCAAAGAAGCGATCCCAAATACACAGAGGGACACGTTCAGGACGATGTCTTTTTTTTAAAGACCGCAGTAATAAAAGGGAACAACTTCTGAAGAATCTGATTGCTATAAAATAATGGTGATAGTCGTGAAACCGTCGTGCGATCAGAATCTTTAACCGGAGATCTCGGAGGACCCGGCCGTCCTCGTGGTGTTCTGCATGTTTTCTGATCTTTAAAGCGGTTTCAGGTATCAGTGTGAAGATCCCTGCAGCTCTACTGGAGGGTCTGATCTGTTTACCACAGTCGGCTGTAAAACACTGCCCTCGTTATCGATGACCTCAGGCTGCGGTTAAACTCCGAGTCCTGGAAGATCATCTGAGCTGCTTTTCCTTTTTGAGTGGAAGGATCCAGTTTGTTGTAGGTTCATGGTGGTGACTACAGTTCTGTTAGTTTTACAGTTTAATAGTATTTTAAGTTTGTTGCCCCGGTTTCAGAAGGCCTTGTTTTCTTTCGTTTACGGCGTTTTCAGTCTTCGAGAACAAAAGCTTGTTCTTTCTGTTGCATCAGGTCGACTTTTTCAGAGGCGTCTCAGAAAACAGTGTTGCTTCAGGCCACAGAAAACATGCATTTAGAATGTCTTTCCCCTCACGACCGACACTTCCCTAACTTTATATCCCAGCATTCGCAGAGCCTCCCCTCCAGAATGCCTGTGGCTAAGAGGTTTTGTGGAAGCCAGTCTGTTGTTCCACTGTATTGAATTTCCTCCAGCGGTGATGTGATATAGGCTCTGGCTGTATCACCCCTCTTTCCCAGCGTCTCTGCCGGAGAGAGTGAGCCCTGCCTGCACTGTGGGGTTTATTTGCATTACAGCAGAGAAAGATGATTCCTGAAGCGTCTCGTCAGGAGTCGGGCTTGTCGCAGCTTGTCGTTGCAGGTGTCTGTTGCTCTAGTCAGATCCATTCAGCATCTTTAAGTCTTGATGTAGTCGTGAAACAGTGGGTTATTTTGATAATCTCGGCTGAAAAGTGAAGCTGAAATGGTGCCGGGTTCACATGTATCCTGGGCCTGTTGTAGATTGACCCCAGTCCTCCACACGTCGGACTAGACGGTAGAAGGCCAAGCTTCAGGCTTGACTAACCAGTAATGTCAGGTTATTATCTAATCAACTTGGAAGACTAAAGTTCAGAAGAGCAGCTTAACCTGAAGCCTGACAGAGCGCAGACACCTGATTACCTGAAACACCGAGTGACCAAAGTCCAGCAGATATGAGATTATATGTATATATGAATAGAGAGATACATGGACGGATAGATAAATGTATATGTACACACGTGTATGTTATATATTATTTGGTTTGCAAACACTTTAAACAAATAAGGAGTTTTTTAACAGCAGTGTCCGCAGTTACAGTTTAAATATTTCTGTAAATCTCAACTTAAAAATGACTGTAATCAGATCAAATATTAAACCGGAGCTGTTCACCGCTGCAGGGTGTTCAGTAGTGGTGCAACGGATCCAAAAAAATCACGGTTCGGATCATGGTTTTAAGTCGCATCAGTTTTCGGATCAGCAAAAAAAAGACGAGACAAATTAAACTTTTCATTTATTTAAGTATTTTTGCCCATTAAAA
>JBBPDC010000017.1:8870589-8881781 GCA_037974485.1 Hemigrammopetersius urotaenia
CGGCCCCGCGCTCAGCTCTGCCCCGCGCTATGCTCTGCCCTGCGCTCTGCCCCGCGCTCTGTCCCGCGCTCTGCCCCCTGCTCTTTCCCGTGTTCTGTCCTACGCTCTGTCCCACGCTCTGTCCCGCGCTCTGTCCCACGCTCTTTCCCGCGTTCTGTCCCGCGCTCTGTCCCGCGTTCTGTCCCACGCTCTGTCCCGCGTTCTGTCCTACGCTCTGTCCCGCCTTCTGTCCCGCGCTCTGTCCCGCGTTCTGTCCCACGCTCTGTCCCGCGTTCTGTCCCGCCTTCTGTCCCGCGCTCTGTCCCGCGTTCTGTCCCACACTCTGTCCCGCGCTCTGTCCCGCCTTCTGTCCCGCGCTCTGTCCCACGTTCTGTCCCACGCTCTGTCCTACGCTCTGTCCCGCGTTCTGTCCCGCGTTCTGTCGCGCGCTCTTTCCCGCGTTCTGTCCTACGCTCTGTCCCGCGTTCTGTCCTGCGTTCTGTCCTACGCTCTGTCCCGCGTTCTGTCCCACGCTCTGTCCCGCGTTCTGTCCCACGCTCTGTCCTGCATTCTGTCTGATGATGTGAATTTTCTGCTGATTTCTGAGAAGGTCCTGAGCTGAGGGTCTGTCCTGGGATCAGTGAGGTGATCAGTGAAACCAGAGCTGAGCTGCACAAAAAAAACAAAGACTTTTAAACTAAACTGCAGTTTTTCTTTCTCCTTCTTTGAGTTGAACATACCTGTAAACCCTAATCATGTACAGAAAAGAGCGTCCCAGGGTTCAGTCCTGGACGCTGTAGAAGTGAAGGCCTGTCGGATGTCTGTTAGTAATAAAGAGCTACAGATGATTCTAAAATGGCAGAAAAACTGTAAAACATTGTAATTTTGAAACGATCAAATCTTGAGGCGGGTAATAACTGAAAATGACTATAAACACAGAATTACAGCCTATTAGTGATCATGACTAATATAATAATCTTAAAAAGCACAAATAAACATAAATACAGTAGAACAGCATTATAAACACACACACACACATAAATAAACAAACAAATAAATGATGTGTGTTTACCGTATATATATATACACTTGCGGTTCTGTGAAATCTACACCTGCAGGCCGGTTATTCAGACCAGACTATTAAAGCGTCCCCTGGCATTTCTGTTTGAACCCCCCCCCCCATCTCTGCAGGGGGGTCTGGTTCTCATAACCTCCGTGCACTAAAGCCTCAGTCTTTTAGTCCAATAAGTGCTCCGCTCCAGCCGAGCTGCTGTTGCTCCCAAACACCCAAACGGAGGGAAGGGAGGAAAAATAAAGGGACGGAAAGAAAGAGCGAGAGAATCCCACGCATTCCTCTCAACTCCTGGAGGAGGCCGAGGTCAGGACTGGAGGATTAGACTCTGAGGAGCGCTCTGCTCAAAGCCTGGCAGGACGAGTCTGATGGAGGACGTGACGAGGGACAGCGCTGGAGACGTACTTTCTCTCTTTCTTTCTTCAGGTTTTACACTTCTTTCTTTCTTTCTTTTTCTTTGTCCATGTTTTCTTTTTCTTTCTTTAGTTTTTCACTTGTTTTATTTATTTAATTCTATTTTCTTTTCTTTCATTCTTTCTTTCTTCATTCAGTTATAAATATATATATATATGTATGTATAGGGCTGGGCATGTTATTTATAACACCAAATTTTTTTTAATGATAGCGAACAATTCTTTTATCACGCGTTAATGCAGGTTTTTTATCCTTTTATTTTGAAAGTTTGTTGCTTTTTTGAGCTCATGAGTGTGCAACGCGCAGCTTCATGCAGAGACATGTATTCTGTCCAACTCTATATGAAAAAAGTCTCTGAATCTGAATATAGTGTCATTAAAGGCCTGTTGGTGTAAAGAGCAGGCGTCCCAATACTTTTGTTCATGCAGCGCTCTATGTCTTGGCTGATTATCGCAGGGGTCATATTATATAGACAAAAGTAATGGGACACCTGACCCCCATGAAAACCAGCCGAGCGCCATATATATATTAAAGACTTTAGCTTCAAATAATGGCTTCAAATCTGAACTGTAGTCACGTCCGATCTTAGTGCTGTTTTTGAGCAAAGACGATTTTCTGGGCTTTAGCCGTGCAGGTTCTTCACGTGTTCAGTCGTGCTGAACACTGAACTGTTAAGCCTAATTAAGAGGAATGACAGCAGCTCAGTGCTGAAGGATCTAGCACAGGTGGAAATTTAGGTCTGGGATGTAGAATACCCCCCAGGATCTTGTTCCAGCTGCCTGGCTCATCTCCAGCAAAAGCATCCATGAAGATGGAACCAACTCCTGGAGTGGATTTTTATTTTCTGAACGTGATTTATATCGGTGACCCTCTGTGACATCGCTGTTCAGTTCCACCTGCTCTCCAGCCCTAAGTGCTGTGTCAGTGGAGGTTGTGTGTGTAGAGATGCCTTTGAGGAAGGGCGCTGGGCTGCGCATCCATTTAAGATCTTCTACAATCTACAAGAAGATCTTTAGAGTGAAGACAGCGGGCAGAAAAAAAGCTTTTAGGAAAAGGGCTCCGATCCAACACTCTCTCACCAAGATACACGAAAGAGTGCGAGGGTGATAAACGGCCGCCGTTGGTGTATTAAAGGAGACTAGAAGAGATACAACAGCAAGAACAAAAAGCCAAGAGGACAAGGCGTTCCTCCACTAGCGGCGCCAAAGATGATTGAACTGTCCTGAAATTGTCGTGTAATGTCTTCCTGCGTTCTCTCTTTCATAGATCTGCCGGTTAATATCTGACAGGAATAAAACAGATGGGATTTTTTCTAAAATAAAGTAGAATTATGATAAATCGCATCAATATGTCTGTCGGCGTGTTGGGTGTGTTAGTGCCGTTATGTAGGACCGGCTTTTCTAACTTTGTGAAAACGAAAGCAGCAGAACTCCAGCAGAGCTTTCGAACGCGACGTTAGTGCAGAGACGGAAACGGAGACGCGCCGAGACCAAAGAGCCCTGGAGTTGGTTTGGTCCTGACTGTGTGAGCAGTGGTGGTCCTCTTTATCTCCACCTGACTCCAGCCGGGAGCCTCAGCAAACCTCCTGCTTCCTCACAGTAAAAATGAATATAATATAAGATAAACCTTTATTAGTCCCACAGAGGGAAATTCATATTGTAATGGCAGTGAGTGGAATTTGCCAAAGAAAAATTTGCCAAAGAAAAGAAAGCAAGAACAAATCTGGGAATGTGGGCAAATACTACTGCGTCGGACATAGTCTGGGCTAGTTTGCACACCTCTTTAACACTAGCCTTAGTGACCTCTGACTGCCGCAGACGAATGTCATTAACCCCTACATGGAACACTATCCTCTCATACCTATGGCTAGCTAGCAGCTTCAGGTTTCCTGCGATGTCCGGCGCTCTGGCACCCGGTATACACCTGGCAGTAGCTGTTGCTGGAGCCCCTAAAGGAGGTTCTAATTTCACGTGTCGAAGAACTGAATCACCTACAACCAGAGCACTTCGAACAGGCTCCTCAGCTGGCGCTTCACTGAGGAGGGAAAACCTGTTTGTCACGTGAATGGGAGGAGGAGAGTGGTGCTCGCGTGGGGAAGCTTTCCCGCGAGAGAGAGCTTTGAGATTATGCCGCCGATTGTCACCCAATTGCCCTGCTGCGGGGGCTCTACAGCTGGAGACGGGGGCGAGATATCTTCCCCTAAGGCACCCAGACCGGCTAGCGACTCACCTGACTCTCGTCTCCTATCCCTAGTTAAAATCCGGATGAGCTCCTTTAACTCTGAAACCTCTGTCAGATAACTAACTAGCGAACACTTCACACAAGAAAACTTTATTCTGGAACTAAGACTGGTGACAGAGAGAGGGGCTGAACTATACATGCTGCCCTCCGAACAGAGGAGGCGCTCGCCAAACTCCATACTGAACTTACCATTTATCTGACCAATCGTCTCTCGCCAACGTGCAGACCTTAGAAACCTTCAGGATTGTTTTGGTATTGGTATTCAGGGCGCCGAATCCTAACCTTAATGAAGAAATCGAGAGAAATCTCTGCTGTCTGGTGTTCCCCCCCCCCCCCCGCTTTGAGGAGGGAAGGCGAACCCTGAGAGGAGATAAGAGCTGTGGCAGGGATGGAGGGATGGAGGGATGGAGTGTGGGAGGAGGGTGAACGCTGAGGAAGATGAATGGGAGCGGGAGATGAAAGAGGAGGAGAGGGAGGATGGATGCCGGGAGTTTTCTAATGAATCACAGGTTCATTCCAGTCGCATTACTCGGCAGAGAAGCTCCTGTGATGAATGGCTCAATTTGAATCGCTTCAATTAGAGAGGAAACTTCTGCATTCTCCAGGAGCGGTGTGCACTAAGACTGCCTGAGAGGGGGACGGGAAACGGAGCCTCCTTCTCTTCAGAAGAGTAGAGCTAGGGGTTAACTCTCTCCGTCTCCGAGGAGCTCCATTGTTCTCCGGAGAACTCTTCGGGAACTTGCAGCACCAGGTGGGCCTGAGGCACATTGATTGCACTTCACTTGTTTTGCGGCCAGCTGGCAAAGCGACTCGCTCATGCGTCTTCATTACGCAGACAGGCGGCGAGACGGGTTCCTTATACCGGCCCAGTGTCCCTTCATCAATCGCTCACACCCTGACGTTCGGAGACTCTCCCACAGAGGAGTGTTTGACTCTTGCCTCGTGTCTGAATCCACTCCTGCCGGCAGGTCACATGGCCAGTATCTCCAGCGTGGGAGGTGTCGTGAAGAAATGATGGCTGACATTTCCACGCGTTCCCAGGATACACACGCCATCAGTCGCCCCTGAAGATTCGATACGTTTATTGTTGTATGAACAGTAGAAAACGTGTTTCTCTGTGCGATGAAATATTTCTTTGTGGTTCACACGAGGTTTATAGCTTTTAAATGAGAAAACCCCCCAAAAAACGAGAAGAGTGGAGCGACCAAACACGTCTGCCACAGGGGGCGCCATTTCTGAGGACACGTTTAGGGCCAAAACCCCGTCCGAGCTCCTCCAGCGACTACCTTCAGGTGTTTCTTGCTTTGAGCAGCTGAAGCTGTCTTTACCCCCTCAGGCCTCTCCCAAACGCACAGGCTCCTCACACTGTGTCCTCTGTGTCCGCACCCAACCTGCCGGCCAGCTCTCACACACTCGCCCCACCGATGCTGATATTGATCAGGCCGATTCAACAGGGTTACGCAACCTGAAGGTATTCAGAGAGCTGTGTGTGGCGTCCTGACTTCTGAGCCGATTGATAAGTGGCTCATTTGCAAGCGGAGGATTTGAAAACGGTACAGTTAGAAGTGGAGGCAGACGGGTGGGTATCTAATATCTGTTTGCACACCCACCGTGCCCCGAGCGTGCCCTCGGGGGGTTATGGAGCCGAGCACTTTGCAGTGGCTGGGCCGGGGGGCAGGGGGGGCTGCATATCTGTCTGTAAAAGTAACGACAACAAAAACCTTCAGGACAGAAAAAGGAAAAGCTCCAAACACTCTGATCTCATGGGCTCGCCGAGAACAGCTAATCCAAGGAGGTTCAGGTCTCGGGGTGTGTGTGTGTGTGTGTGTGTGTCGGTTGAATCAGAATTAGAGCAGGTTAGAGAGCTCCAGTGTGTGGGTGAAGGGGTTGTAGGGTCTCTTGAACTCGACCTTCTCGTCTCTGATGTATCTGTTGGTCTTGCCTGATGTCAAGTTACTGAAAATAATAAATATGAAATGAAAGATTCTTAATTTATTATTCGGTTCATCAGAACACTCCAGAAGGTTGAACAGGTCACCCCCGCGTTCAGAGGGCTGATATTTCTTGATGCCTGCTGGAAAAAAAAAATCAAATAACTGGCAGCAGGGTTTGTGCTTCTGATTAATATCTTTCATATCATTCCACGAGTTTCCAGTCATTTATCATCACGGAAATTTACAGTCATCTGTATCTGAAAACCGCAGCCTTTGTTACGGGAGTGATTTGACAACACCTTGTGTCAGGGGCGACAGAAGCATTTTTAGTGTGAGGGGGATGCATCGGCTATGTGTGAGGCGGGGTTTGGGGCGGGGTTGGGGTTTGGGGGCGGGGTTATGGGTTGCTGCATGTGCAAGTCTCGGTCCTTTTAAGGGGTGGGTGGTGATTGTAAACTGCTGTTAAATCTTGAATCTTTTGTGAAAGAATCCATTCCACTTCATTGGTAGGAGAATACACACCGCTGGAACTCCGCTCCGGGTTTTCCTCCAACTCTCCGCCTGCAGCTAAAGTGAATGGTCAGTGCAGAGACAGGCTGCTCGGGTTTCCAGGGGTGTGTGTCTCCTATAGATTAAGTGGATTCTTTTACGGAAGAGTCAAGATTTGTCAGCGCTGAGTGAACTAATATTTTTTGTTAAATGTGGGGGGGTCCAAACTAATAATCATGAAATGTGAGGAGGACACGCCCCTTTCAGACTGAATGGTGGTGAAGGCATGGTGCAGACCTATATACATATACAGATATAAACAAGCAAACAAATGACACCTGTAATAATTCAAATAAATCAATCGATATCTAATTAATGAACATCCTACACATCCTATTTTATAAAAAAAATTATAAAATACAAGTAAACAGGACCAGGATCTTGTGGTCAGGGATGAACAGAGTGCCAAGATTTTAACATCAGTTTCAGTAGTGGAGGAGTGCGCGACCTTTGACCCGGTGGCAGGCCTGTTTTCAGAAAAGGAACAAAGAGAAGCTAGTGCAGGAGGGGAGGAGGGAAGAGGAGGAGAAGAACAGAATAATTACAGCAGGGTCTGCAGGGCTGCTGGGCTTCTCAGGACCAGAGAATCAGAATCAAGCTCAAGTCCAGACTCTTCAGGTCAGAGTTAATCTGCTGCAGGTCCTGCTGAACCGGTTTAAACTGCTTCTCTGCTGAGTTTCTCCTTTATTAACTGGTTCAGTCCAGCAGCAGCCACTGGCTCTGCATCCTGCTGATATGAAGTGTGATAAAGAACTAGGCTTAGTCTGCAGGTTTAGTGTGCAGGTTTAGTCTGCAGTTTTAGCCTTTGGGTTTAGTCTGCCGGTTTAGTCTGCAGTTTCAGTCTGCAGGTTTAGTCTGCAGGTTTAGTCTGCGGGTTTAGACTGCAGGTTTAGTCTGCGGGTTCAGTCTGCGGGTTTAGTCTGCGGGTTTAGTCTGCGGGTTTAGTCTGCAGGTTTAGTCTGCGGGTTTAGTCTGCGGGTTTAGGCTGCGGGTTTAGTCTGCGGGTTTAGTCTGCGGGTTTAGTCTGCGGGTTTAGACTGCGGGTTTAGTCTGCGGGTTTAGACTGCGGGTTTAGTCTGTGGGTTTAGTCTGCAGGTTTAGACTGTGGGTTTAGTCTGCGGGTTTAGTCTGCAGGTTTAGTCTGCAGGTTTAGACTGCAGGTTTAGTCTACAGGTTTAGTCTGCAGGTTTAGTCTGCAGGTTTAGTCTGCAGGTTTAGTCTGCAGGTTTAGACTGCAGGTTTAGTCTACAGGTTTAGTCTGCAGGTTTAGACTGCAGGTTTAGTCTGCAGGTTTAGACTGCAGGTTTAGTCTGCAGGTTTAGACTGCAGGTTTAGTCTGCAGGTTTAGTCTACATGGCCTGGACAATTGTTCATCAACAGAAGCCACGAAATGGCAAATGTAAAGTTTCTTTTATCATTTTGGCAGTAACTGTGTAGTAAGTGGGATATTTTATGGTCTGCGGGTCATTATTGAAAATTAACCCCCTGCAGGATGATGCAAGAGCCACTGATCAGAGAGCTGTAACTGGAGGAAGGCATTGGGAACCCCTCCTATTTAAATTGAATTTTTACCTAAAATGAGTTTCAAAGGTGCGATGCAGCCGTCCTCCTCAGGCCAGGGTCATTTCTTAGCCTTGTTCAAGTAGAAAAATAAAATAAAATAAAAAGCCTGGAGTCAGAATGGGGTGTGTGGAAATCTGCAGCAGAGTATCGTATAATTATGTCCCTTAACTAAAGAGCGGCCCGGCGACAGCGGCGGGACCGGAGGAGCTGGAAACTTCCCGGCGCGATGGGTAGCGGCGAGCAGCTGGAGACGATTTAGTGGGTTACGGGGAACGCGGTGCACAGACAGGTGGTGCAGGTGTGTGTGTGTGTGTGTGGGGGGGGGGGGGTACTGAGAGAGTGTGAGTGCATCGCGGCGGCAGCAGTGCATGGTGCTGAGCTTTCGGTCGTGTTCACCTGTCAGAAGTAAATGGGGCCTTTCTGCCGAAGCACTCTGCAGTCGCTACACCGGCACTCAGCTATGACCGCCGCCGCCGCCGCTGCATCAGGTGGTGCTGCGGAAACATGGGACAACACTTAACGCCGCAAACCCCAGGGACAAGCCTGTCTAGAGTGGTCAGGATTTCTCCCAAAAACACGCAGATATCCAGGACGATCCGTTTCTCTCGCTCTAATCACAGAGACAGGGATGTTCAGCGATGTTTTACCGAGTCCGAGTCGAGTCTCAGGTCTCTGAGCTGCAGTGTTTACAGACGGAGACTCTAAATGTGGGATGTTTGACTGTAAATGTTGAGCTGTGAATGTTTAGAGGATATGCTAATTGGCCACGCCCCACGATCACTTAATTTAGAACTATCCCTCGATCCGCCCCCCGCCCCGGGGCTGGACTGTACGCCACGCTGTAGACATGATGCGTCGCCCGCGAGCCCAACTCTCTCCACTTCTCAGCATTAAGGCGCTTGATTGATGTCGGCATGAAGAAACGTTTGAACCCGTTTAGCCTCCACCTGGGTCTCCTAAATCTCCTACCCGGGTTTGAGTGCCGAATACGAGCCGCAAGCAATTTTATCAGCTTTAAACAGAGCGTCTCCTAGATGAACGGGATGGACGGGGTGTTCCTTAACTCCCATAATCTTCCAGGCTGTCCACACAACAGAGCTCATTTCACTCCGCGCTGTGGAGGAGGGTCACCAGGCCTCGCCGTGAGGCTGCTACTCTGCAGGACAGCCTGGTGGAGCATTAACTTCCAAATCTGGGAAATAAATGCAGTCTCTGCTGTTTTCTGCAACATGAGTCTTCCATGCCAGAGAGATCTCGGGGGGAACTCTTGGGAAGAGACTTGAGTAATGATTTCATTTCCATTAGCTGCCGGCCTGCGATCGCCTTTTCCTCCGGGATCAGAACCTCCTCTGTCTTTTATGCTATTAGCGTACAGCTATCCTTCACTCACCAATAAAAAAAACCCTTTTTTCCCGAGAATCTCACTGACCTGTTTACCCTTTTGCCTCATTTTGTCATTGCCTCGACATAAAACCAACTAAATTATGGAGGACAACCCCAGAACTGTCCGCACAGAGCGTGAATGCACTTATAATGTGGCTTTAAATATTTACTGAATTCCACAGAAACAGTAAAGAGGAACAGCTAGAGCTGGAGTTAGACTCTTAAGGGTTAACGTCTCGTTTAAATCAGGACGTTTGGAAGGTCTGGATCCGAAATGGAGCCAGTTTTTAATCCGTGACCCTGTTGTTGGGAGATTGTGAGTTGAGTCAATGCTGCTGCTGTTGCATTTATATAATTACATAATAAACCTCAGATTTTAGCCCATAGCTTACACCCCTAACCTGCGGTGCTCCTTGTTTACGTTGGTATTTACTTTTAGATTGTCTTTTAGAAATTTTGTGTTTAAAGCTTTTCATTGCACTTACATTTAGACTCATATCTACTTTTCTCCTTATTTTATTTTGTGTCTCAGGAAATTAGATTTAAATTGTACTTCGTCTACAGTGTTTGCGCCGTCAGAAGGAGGTTCAGGACACATTCCGCTGTGTGAAGGCATTAAAACAGACCTCGGTTAATCTCTACAGAGGGTCATTGAAGGTATTAAGCTCCACATGCTGGGGGTGTTTTAAATGAAATGCTATAGAAATATAAATATTCAGTCTAACAGCGCGGTTCCAGTGATCTGAATAAACTTTCCTCGGCTGAGTAATCATGATTAGATCCACCTGAGGATCATGAATGAGGGGCTAAGCCTTTACTCCTGGGGTCTTGTTGTTGGTGTTTTGTTGGTGTTTTGGACACATTATGGCACGGCCAAATTAGGGGGAACGAATGGGGAAGACTGCTGATTATTGAAGTTAATGATTCTTATTTTGGGGCGTTTAAGACCATTTAACAGGGCACTAGCCTCCTAAACCCGACCTGGAGTTTAGGGAACTAATAGCAAGTGTCTTAAAATCAAGACTTAATTTTAAAAATTTCTCTTCATGCAGCATGGATTCAGTTAGAATGTGGTGTGTTTGGGAGCCGGTTAAGTGCAGTATTACAGTTTAGTGTAGTAACATTATATTGCAGATCATGTTGAGCCGTTACTGTTTATCAGAGAAAAGGATTTTTAATTACAGATGCAAACAATTCTGCCCCGCTGCCTTCACAGCCCCACGTTCTGTAGTTACGCTTAAACCAGAGCATAATTACCTGCTTCAGACGCTGACAGAGGCGTCAAGCTGGAAACGTGAAGAGGGCCCATTACCAGACAGGCGTGGACGTGATGAAGAACTGCCAGGTGTCTGAAATTAAGATGCGCCAAGCTTGTGATTGCATCATCTGCCTATAGGCAAAACTGCATATAGGATCTAACAGACAGACAGCTGAGTTTCAATGAGGCAACAACGCGCCACTTACAGCTTTCCTTAACAGCTGATGTCAGAACAGCTGGTCTACAGTTGTTGTTTTCTTCAAATCTTGTATAGTGAGAGTTCCAGCAGCAGGGACAATATCCATGCTCTCAGTAGTTATGTAGTAGCATAAATATGAATTATGGCAAATGTCAGCTCTAACAGATTCACTGGATTTGAGGTACAGTAAATGCGGAGCAGCAGTCGTGGTTTCAGTCCATCACAGATTCCGCTGCATTTTTTATGCTTTTGCAACATCAAGGCCTCGTCCACCTCGCCCCCTCATCCGCCTGCTGCCTGCTGCACCGCCCAAACATAAACAACCGGCACGAGGACGAGGGGGTGTGGCAGACAAGGCCCTGACGTCACAACTCTTTTCATGGCAATATATAATTTTTCATGTATTTAGGTGCTAAATTGTTACGATATAATTTACTATATAATTAATGTTTCTTTTTGTAACATAAATATTAACAGAAATTTGGCTACATTTATATATACACTCACCTAAAGGATTATTAGGAACACTATACTAATACGGTGTTTGACCCCCTTTCACCTTCAGAACTGCCTTAATTCTACGTGGCATTGATTCAACAA
>JBBPDC010000017.1:8906612-8928647 GCA_037974485.1 Hemigrammopetersius urotaenia
ATCACCCCAATACAATTGCCTCCCTATCCCAAAAATGTCTGAAGTGAAACAAACACCGTATGTGTGACATCCACTAACTCTCTCACGATATCCCTAACTTATTGTGATTAGTGTAAATAATATAACACTCAGTCTCAGAAACCACATTAAGTCAAAACAAACAAACTTTACAGCTAACCTCTGATGATTTCGGCAAGCACGCTGCACAGTGCTAACATACGTTTTTCCATTATTTATTAAATTGTATTATCCATATTGCTGCAGAGCAAAGGTCTGCTCCCACATTGCACTTCATATCCCAGACCATAGCATGCATACATCACTGCTTTATTTCTGTAATTCATGCTACTTTGTTGACATGGTTGGTAAATGGGTAAGATTTCTGATCACACCAACAAACCGAACTTTGGAGGTCAAATGTGCTCGGGCTTGCTTAGTGTGAGACCTTAAAGACGCTGGACATCAAATGTCTTTGTCGAATCATTACATATAGGGTATATTTGACTCTTAATTATATCACTTAAAGCATAATTTTAGATCAAAATTTCTTATGGTTAAAAATCAGGCAAATCTGAACTTAGTGCTGGGCCGTTAACGTGAGACTCTTATCGCGCGATAAAAAAACTATCGCCGTTAATCTATTCACAAAGTTGGGTTGGGAGCTGCATCTATACTACGCAAGCTATGATGACTATCACCTTGATATTTTAGCACGGATTTACTCTCTTTCTCTCTGTCTGTCTCTCTCTGTGCCTCTCTCTCTCTTGTCCGTGACTTTTCCGGAGCGCGCGGATCATCTCTCTCTCTCGCTCTCTCTCCCTTTCTCTGTCTGTCTCTTGTTCGTGTGATCATCTCTCTCTCTGTATCTCTCTCTCTCTCGCGCTCTCTCTCTCTCTTTCTCCCTCGCTCTCTCTCACTCTCACTTATTCTCTGTCTCTCTCTCGTTCCTGACTGATCTGGGAGAACATTTGGAGGCATATTTATGGTTTACACTATAAAAACAGGCATTGGGATCATTTGGGGGGGGCATTTTAATCTAGATTAATCTCAAGATTACAATGAGATTAATCCAGATTAAAAAAATTAATCTATGCCCACCTCTAATTTTAACTTCTCTTACCGTTATGGTGACAGTCACAGTGGCTAAACCGGGTGGCATGCTCCCTCCGCTGTCCATTGCTTCGACCACAAAGGTGTGTGTATCCCCCATAAGTTTCTCATAGTCCAACATATACAGCACCCTCAACTCTCCGGTGATGGGGTTGAGCTCATACAGCTTTTTGGCCTCCTCTGTCCTCAAGTAGTATGTGATGTTGGAGTCTAAGTCTGCATCCGAAGCCTTCAGGAGAAGAAACCAGGAAAGTGAAACAGATATCTATTAATGCAGGAATGGGTGTGGTTATTTAAATAAATGGTTAATCAAACGATTCCTCAATTCTTTACTTAATTATAATAACTAAACAAATACTAAGCTGAATATCAGATATAATTAAAATATTAAAATATTCAGATATCCAAATTAGGTAAAATGTCCAGCCCAATTAACAGAGAGGCTCAAACTCGGAGCTACTTTGTGACAGCCATTTTAAAAAGCACTATAGAAATAAAATTTAGTTGACTTTATACACGGACAATCAATAGTATCCATCAAAACAGTGAGCTCCAATCGGAGTTTAATTTTTTAAAAAGTCCAAATTTGAAATCCTTCTTGAAATCCTCTGGCTTGGTGTACTGAAATTATATGGAAGTGTTTTGAACACACTTTTTCAGTAAGTCTGTAAATGATTTTTTATAAGCCTGGGTTATTTCTGGCAGCTATTTCACTTTGGATCTTGACTGTCCTCAAAGAAAAACATGTATGAATTTCATAAAACACACAGATCTTCACCAAAGTAAAAATATAATTGCAGTAGATGCAGGAGTGTGGTCATTATAGGGCTAAATAAAAAAATTAACTCAGAATTAGGATCACAAATCTTCCTTCAACATTCCTACACAACATTCCATACAACAAAAATGAGTGATGCGTTAAGCAGTAGTTCACTCTAAACAGGTGGTAACAGATGGTGTCAGGGTAGCAAGTGAGCAAAACTTGTTTCAAATCTCACTGACATTACTAAAGAACAGGTCTATACATTGGCATTAGATTAATTTATTTCAATTTTAGTTAGTCTATCACATGTTATGAATCATTTATCATAAAATAAATAGACCAAATAAGGCCTTGATATGTGGCAACAAAGCAATGCCTCGGGACTACTTAATGATATGCAGTTGATGGTAAACCTGAAGAATTTTCTCCTTATATAAGCTCTCTAATGGAAAAGAAACTGTTTTTGCAATTACTTGCTCACTGCAGCCATCATTTCAGCTATCATCACATTAAAGAATAAACTGAAATGCCATGGATGTATGTGGATGTTTTAGTGTGTGGAGGCTCACACTGAGCTGGAGGATGGTCATTCCTGCAGGGTTGTTCTCAGGCAGGATGACACTGTAGGATGGCTGGGAGAAAACAGGGCTGTTGTCATCTATGTCTAGGACACTGATGAAGAGCAAAAGAGTGGTCCTACGGGGGCCCACTGCACCATCCCATGCCTCCACTAACAACTCATAGTGATCCCTCTGCTCACGGTCCAGAGCCACGGCAGTGGAGATGTTGCCTTCTGCGTTGATGCGAAACAGGTCAGCATGTGTAAGCAGCCTGTAGAGCACCTGGCCATTCACACCTAGGTCAGGATCAGTGGCCTGAAGGAGACATACACACAGTACAATACATTGTCAATGAATAATTTTAACTGTCCAATGGAAAAGTCTGCAATATAACAGTGTGCTGTTGTGTGTGTTGGGTGTAAGTGCACTGTGTGCAATGTGTGAGCCTACATTCATCTTGTCAAATTTATAAATGTGGGAATTTAAAAACATTTTTATGAATACAAATAATCAAAGTTATAATCAGGGGATCCTTTGCACATATGTAAGATTATTTTATAGGCTTACTTTTAATTTGTATTCATTTAATGATTAACTGCTGACCCACTGACTACAAAATCAGTTGTATATATAAGTTCAACCTGATTAAAAAAACAAAAAGTTATAAGTGAATTTAATAATATCTTTAACACATGAAAAAGTACATTGTATTAAGTATTAAAAACTACAAACAGTGAGTTTTGAACAATATTTACTATTACTTTGTGGTTACTCAAAACGTGCCCCACATATTTGTCACCACCATCAGATATTTATAAAAAGCAATAAAATCAAGCAACTACAAGATCAACTACATTCCTGAGGACCCAGTTTTCAAATCTTCAGCTGTACTGCAGGTTTTAAGATCTCTCAAGTTTGCCATTTTCTCCTAAATTTGGACACTGCTGCTGCAACATTCACAACATTATTCCTGCTGGTAATGACTTTATTTTTTATTATGAAGATTTGATATTTGACGATATGTGGGATGGGGCACGTTTAAAAATGATATTGCTTAATTGTAACGTTATCACAGTGCTCAGGATGTTATTTTTGGACCAAATAGTTAAATAAAGTTCAATAAGAAGCCATTGACTTGAGTGATATAAATTTTGTATGCTGTAATGAGGCCACGGTCACCACCGTCAGATTAGTGTTACCACTGTCAGAGGTGGTTTTACTTGTTTTAAATGAATATGCTTACAATGTTTCTTCAGTGCTGTTGAGTCCTTAAAGTACTAGTCTCTTTCAATACAAACATATGTTTGTTAATTTAAAAAAAATCTAAATACATATTATAATTTGCCTTTTATTGTGTCTGACGGTGTTGACAAACACAAAGTTATTGTGATGTCTGGTGAACCTTCGACTCATCAGAGGAGAAGCAGGTCACCTGAATACTAGGGATAGGGCTCTGGACTAGAGGTGTGTGAGTGTGGGAGTGGACGAGTATCTGCAGCTGTGCTCATTATGGGCTAAGTGTTCATGTCGTGTGATTGCTTGAGTGTGTGTTTAAAACCCGGCTGAGCCAGAGAAGCTTCTTGGGGTTTCTTGTAATGTGTGCTGGAGGGAAAGGTGATGATTCACCGAGCTACAGAAAACATATCTAAAAGAAAAGTCGAGTGTTGTGTCAGTGAAAACGTATTGCCCTGTGGTCTGAGTTGTACTGGTGAGAGTCTGGTGTGAGTGAGTTTGGAACTGTATCTGGGAAACATTCTCAGTCTAGATAAAGCCGCCGGGACTGGAGGCAGGAAATCTCCACATCGAGCAGAGAAGAAACACGGTGGAGAGAAGCTCGAGCTGTCGAGACACGAGTGGCACGTTTCTCTGGTAGCTGTGTTCTATCTATTGCTCTCTCCCTATCTCTCTGTTCTGTTTTCCATTCAGGAGTGACTCTTGGCCGCAAGTAGGTCTGTCAACCTTAAGGAGAGCCTGGCAAAGATCAGAGGACAGTAGGAGAGGAACCATCCGAGGGTCAGGGACTACGAGACGGTCCTCTGAGGAATCACGTGAACTGATGAAGTACAGAGGAGTGAGGGAACTCCGTGAAGTAGCGAAGCTCCTCAGGATTAAAAGTGTTTGTGTTGGACTTTGCGTTTTTTGTTATAAATAAACTGTCTCTCTGGATTTTGCTACGTTCTGCTGTTATAACTGAAAAAAATCCTATTTTTTGAAAAAATACAAGATGAGGAGGTTGCACCGGTACATTGCTGAACAGCAAAGACCTTGTTCTATAATGATATAGCTTCAGATTTTGTAATGTAATTATTTTTTCAAAATTAAAACCTGTTTTATCCAAATTCCCAAGAATCCGTGATAGATGAATATCATTCTATGACACATTGCAGAAAACCATGAATTTCCAAAAGGTTTACATACTTTTACTTGCCACTGTAATCTTGATGCAGGAGCCGCATGAAACTACCAAGTATAAACAATCTTTTGTCTCTCTTTTGTTGTCAGTACAATCACATTAATGAATGTCTCAATAAGATATAACTGGGTCAGATTGGGGTGATAATAAACAAATAGAAAAAACTTAACAAGGTAGTCAGCAAGAACAAAACAAAACATTATTATGCTTCTCTGTCTCACTAGCCTATACCAAGCAAAAAAGAAAAATGCATTTCAAACATTTTGGCTTATAGTAGTTTCATTAAGCCACCCAGAAATTGCCACCCAGATTACTGTGAAATAGAGGATGAGGTCAGTGGAGATGCATGAAAGGCCAAGCACAGTCTGGAAAAATGAGAAGCATCTGGGGACAAAGCCTTACCTTCACTTGACCCACAAAAGCGTTAGCCTTTTCCTCCTGAACAGTTAGATTCTGGTGCAGAAGAGGATCGAAAACAGGGTTGTTATCATTGACATCAGTCACCAGAATGTCCACAGTGGCTGTCGAGGTCTGCAATTGAGAAAACAGGTCAAAATCTCAGTTTGACATAATAAAAGGTGTAGCGTATCAAAATGTATCTTTAGCAAGATAAAATTGCTTTGAACTCATCCACCTTCCCACAACAAAGACCATTAATAGTCTTATCATTCTGATATACTATTAAAATGTAAATACACCTTGACATGATTGATTTCGGTTGAACCTTCAGTTCCATAGTTATTCAGAATTATTACGGTTACATTTCCATTATGAATCATCAAGTCCTAGTCTGCACTTCTGACATCTTGCTGTTTATATTTATATAAGTTAAACAATGATTTCCTGTACTACTTGAATAGACAAGTATTTAGATAAGTATGAAATTGTATTTAGATAAAACATTACATTTATTAAGTTATGCGCATATGCATTGCAGCTAGCTTAGCACCAAAATATTAGTTTGCCATATAGGTGTTAGCATATAATTGACTAGCTTCAGTTGGTCAATGCTCTTTAACATAAAAAATCCAAACACTAATCAAATGCTACCACAGGAAACCTCATTAATATACAGAAAAGCTTGCTTCTCAAGGAAAGAGTATTTTATGTGAAAGTTTGACATTGTTTAAAATTTTAAGATTTTATTGCATTTTAATGCATTTCTAAAATAATTTTCAGTAATTTCCAAAATTTTCAAAATATTTTCAGTAATGTGTTGTTTTCAGAATGTGATTTTAAAGCTGTCACATATTCCCTTCTCCGAACAGAGCAGGCAGGCACATACGCAGACTTTCATGTTCTTGATTTTATTTCAAAAAACATAAAAACAAACACAGGCACGAGGGCCAGGAACCAAATCGCCACTCCGTCTGACTGTGGACCAACAACTAAAGAATTTAAATCCCAAACCCATCTCTTCTGAGCAAACCAGCAGCTGAAACAAATAATGAACTTAATCTATACCCGGTGTGCTCAGGAAATATATAACAACATCCTGCCAGCCTCTAGTGAACGCCCAGAGTCATTGTCCCAAAAACCTGACACAAGCATCTTAGCAAACAGTTCAGAAGAAATATATTTCCATGTTTCAGTGGAAATTTGTCGCTTCTTATTTCTTCTATCAACATATTAGATATGGTGGCACACATAGGCAAATATATTATGTGTCATGCATTTTTAGGTGAATATAGGCAAACCTTTCTATATAGGCAAATTTGACATCTGCAATCCACATAGCCCTCAGCAATTGCATTTAAAACCAAGTTGGCTTGTATATATTCTAAGTGGACATATAAGTGAGTGAGGCAGTGAACTGGTGATGTGTGAATAAAGCCAGCCCAGCTGTTGAATGAGATTAATCGATTAATTTACATCGATCTTGCAAAACTGATAACGTATTTGAAGCTATGAATCGAGGTGTAATGAAATATTTTCACAGCTGCCAGGTGGGATCGATGGCAGACAATTAAAATCAGATTACTGTGGGTTGGCTAACAATAATGAACAATTTTGTCAACACAACACAGTGTTCATTCACAAATATGCAGCCTACATGCACAATACCTAAAACAATAAAACAAAAGTTGAACTGCTACATAAGCCTTAGTTAAGCATTTAATTCATAGTGTATAGTGTTTACATGCTATATTTGTCATACCAACATACAATGAAGCTTAATTTGGAGAAACCGAAACATGAAGATACATCTTCCTGTAAAGGAAAGGTGAGGGTCCTCCTGACCCTCCTGAAGTGCAAGTCAAGTAGCCAAGAGTGTCTATTTCAGGAGATGCAAAAACATCAACCAATTAAGATGGACTATAGTTAAATCATAGTGGTTGTTCACTCAACACTCCACTATGAGAGAAAGGATCAAGTGTAGTGCAATACCAAAACAACACTAAACAACACTAAAAGGTGCCCAGCCCCATCTTATCTGCCTCGGATGTGAAGCTGGGCAGATAAGATGCTGAAGCTGAAGGTGAGACGAGAACATTTAGATTCAAGAGTTTGCTGAAAAGACTTGTCCCTCAACCCCAACCCCACTTGCCAAGGGAAATATCAAGGCAGCAGGCAAGAAAATTAGGTGAATTCCCTTGGAAGCTGTCATGAAACCTGTTGTGCAATGATTAGTTTATTCCATACTGAGGTGGGAGACAAAGCCTGAACTGTGAGATACACCTTTCTCCATAGATATTCCGATCAATCACTGTGAGCCCTCAGAGAGAGCCACTTAAAAATGTTCAGTTATAAAACGCTGGAGTCTCCTGTATTCAAATGACACAGACAGCAAGCAAAAACTGTCTTATGTGTAACCCTTTTAAATTTTTGTTCTGAACAATAATTCCAAAAACATTCCAAAAATAGTGTTCATGTGCTTCTACAGTATAAACTTTATTAAGGGTTAAAAAGCACAAATGTTTCCATTACAAGCACAGGAGCCCAGACAAGCATAAAAAACTGTAATATTATTTCTGTCTAGTGTCTGTCCTTCATTCAGACTGGGGCTGACCTTACAGCTCTGCAGTCAAAGCTATGTTTAAGATGCTATGAAACTAGTGCTAAGACACTTCTGGAAACCTGAACAAGAGTCCTCTCAAATTGGGTTATGTTTTTTTAACTTTTGGACTCCAGTGACTTTTTTGTAGGCAGGATTAGATTTGGGAAGAAGCAACTGTCTTCTGCAGTGTCTGACAAACCAAAGACTGGTCGAGAGAGTGACTGACAAGCTGTGTTGGACCTTACCCCATCAGGCTTTCCATCGGATGCAGTAACGGTCAGAGTGTAGCGATCTTTGCTCTCCCTGTCCAGCATTTTCACCAGGAGTAACAGCCCAGACCTACAAGGCACAAACATGACACTGAAAATCAGAGAAAATACAGAAGACGGAGCTGGGGGCAGCTGATGGCCTGGTGGTTAGGATGTTGCCCCTGCAATCCGAGGGTCATGGGTTTTACTTCTGGCTGTGGAGTTATTCATAATTTACATCATGGTTTGGTTTACAGAGGAATGGTTTTGCATTACGCAGCTCAATTTTGCGGGAATGCTCATGTGGTGTTCGTAATCCAAGCAGTCCACTGTGTGATGAAAAGCATATCCTTTGAGTTAGTTTTCAGAACTGTTGTTGAATGTGTTCTAGGGTTCCAGTCTCTTTTTTCCCTGGGAGTCTGAACCCACCAATGTTCCAGCAGTGGATGACTGGTTCCATAGGTGTGGTCAGCTTTGGGGGACTTCTACAACGGGCTGTCTGATAACAGAAACATCATGTCGACTGACACCCCTGTTCCAAAGCTGGACAATGAGTCTGGTTGTCAACAAGAGACCTTCAATTAAAACTACATTCAAAGCAACTGCAACATGTCTGACCGCAAGCACTTGCAGAGGATAAAGAGAACAGCAGAGAACATTATTGGTTTGCCTCTTCCTTCACTATAAGAGGCATTCTGCACACGGACCCCTTAAATGGACTATTCACACTCTTGCCATTCTACCCCCAGGGTGTCAGGCTCCTTACACCATGCTGCCCTCTGGGACCCTTCTTACGTCCTCTTCCCTCACTACAAACTGTTTATATTCATGTACTTCAGCCAATATGCATAGACAGAAAGTCACACATAAGCCTTAAGAATCCATACCAGCTATTTATACTTGGCTGTACTGTTATACTTGTTATATTGTCTATACTGTTCATACTGTTTGCACAATTCTTTAGAATGCAGAAACTCCTCCGAATCCACATTTAAGCTGCTTTTTATTTGGTTATACTGCTATGCTATGTATACTGGTTATACTGTCTATACTGCCAGTTTGTTTGCACAATTATTTAAGAATGCACAAACTATTTTCACTTGTTTTACCCAATTATACTCTTTACACTGGCTATACTGTTTGTACTGGTTATACTGTTTGCTGTCATTCTTTTAATACCTTGCACATGTTTTAATTTATTGCATATTTAATTTTACTTATATTTATACACAATGTCCAAAGACTCAGGATAGGTTAAACCCACTCTTATCTTAAGAGTTGCACTAATGTTACCTTGTACTATAGCTCAGTGATCTAGGCAAGCAGACAGGATTTATTGACACCACCACATTCATGATTTTTTATAATATAACCATGTTGTGTGCTATAAAATACTGCACAGCGCTATGAACACTATAAAAGAAGCTAAATTTAAAAATAGTTTTATGATGGAATGTCCCTTTAAATATAAAATATACTTAAAATATACTTATAAATGTATCCATGGCTAAAAGCAGTAGCAGTAGTATCTTGAAACTCACAGAGGAAGTGGACTGTAATATTGTATTATCTTAGCATATCATTTATTGCAAGAATGTGACATTTCAATTAAAATTCTAACGAAAACAGCTATTTGTAGTAGTTTTCAAACTAGTACATGTTGTCTTTGCCAGTAATACTACGGAATATTATTTAACAATTAGTGTGTTATTTAAGCATGCAGTTTAGCTTTACAGCTCCAGATCAAAACGCCAGGCTCCAAACATGCCTTGGCCAAATGACTACACTTGAGGAAATGTTAAATTAGTGGGAATTAGATTTTTCACACAAACTATGTCTTTAAAACATGAGCTAATGTTACATTTTTCACAAGAAAAGACACATTTGTGGGTTTTATTCCTCTGTATTCCCTCCAGACAACGTTTGGCAATTATATAAACCATCTTCCTGACCTGCAGCAAGGTTATAGACCTGCATCATATCTACTGGGGGCAGTGGAAGCCACTCGTCTTCTTGATTAATACACTGGACTATTAATAATTCATAATTATTAATGCAACAATAAGAAAACAGCTCATAAAAAGTAATTTTAATGATTTGATACAATAGTCATTTAGGGCATTTTCAGCCAGGGACAGCCTCCAGCTTGAAAAAAGTTTCATGGACCAATATATCCTAAATTATTTATCTAAAGTATGTAGTTCTACATGGAATCAGTGTTTTGAATAAAATAAACCAGTTGTCACGATTCCAGTGGACAGCCACTAGGGGTCGTCCTCGGACTTCTTTTGTAGTTCTTGTGGGTGTGACCTATCTCTGTTCGGCTGTGAATAAAGGACTACCAGCTGGACGGAGATTAGGAGCTATTATTGTCTGTCTGCTTATTGGTCCTTAGTTCATGCACCTTGGTATATTAGTAAGTTACGCATCAGTTTGTGTTATGGGTCTTTAGTCATACTCACATTTACCCCAGTCTGTGTCCTCATTTCTGTTTTTGTGTCTGGCCCTTGTGCCTCTGTTCTGTTTTCTACTAAATAACCTCATCATGGAAGTCTGCGCCTCTGCATCTCATTCTCTGTCCAGACATTGGTTGTAACAGAAAGACTTATCCCACAAGAAGGCACAGCAGACTTGTCCAGTCCATAACTCAGCTCTCCCTCAGCTATCTTTCTATTTTGATTATGAATAGTAGTATACTTCAATATTATGTTCTAAAAATACAGTTGCCAAATAACCCCCTGCAACCTGGCTTACAGATGAACCGATTTGAACAGATGGTTTTTAAAGAGGTAATCAAGATGATGTGGGTGTGAAGAACCTGTGCAAAATTAAATATTTCTATAGCAGAAGCAAACTCAGCTAGGAATCCAAACTAACAACCATTTAGCAACCTATAAGATTATGACAGTAGGCCCCTGGAAATCCTCATCAATCATGAACTGACCCATTTGGCAGAGCAAAAATCTTTGTAAAACCATTTTAAAAAGGGAGCTTACGTTTGGTTGAGTTCAAAAATGGCATCAGGATCACCACTCAAGATGCTGTACACAATGGGATCCCTTTCACGGTCTGCAGCCTGCAAAAAGATAAACAAGTGTACTTGCATAAGAAAAGACTTTAACTGGTGCCAACATGTAACTGAAACTAAAAAAATTGGCAGTTTTGGCTATATAAGCCTGCACTCACAATGTTAGCTTGGTTGGCTCATTTCAAAAAGACAAACTTTCCCAGAATTTTCTTTATTTTTATCATTTTTTATGGCTGAATTTGGCACCACTTTCTCATGCTGAATACTGTAATGGCTCTAAGACCTAATTGTCTGTTAATATCCGGTGCAGCACACTTGTATAAACTTTATCAGTTTTTTCAGAGGCAAAGTATTCGTCATTTGAAAAATGCAGCTTGAAAGGAGTCTTTTCTATTTGTTGCAATTTCATTTTAAAAATCAGCACATAAATCCTTGTTTTGGTGTTATTTAGCCGAGCTGCTGCTCACCAGCTCCGTTAGCTGTATTTTATCTGGATGAAGATTGTGTCCGTAGGAGAGTAAAATCTGGTTAAGAGACCAGTTAAGTTACAGTGTGTTTTGTGCTGAAGAAAGATAAAATTATAAAAATAATATATTTCTGTAAATTGTCTAGGTTGTGCTGAAAAAAGTGTATGCTATTCTGTCACAATTCCGTTCTGTGGCTGTGTTCTGTCCCCAGATGCGGAAGGTCCTAGGTTTGATTCCTGACTGGGTGGCTGGGTTTCTTTCTGTGTGGTGTTTGCATGTTCTCAGTGTGTTTGTTTGTGTATCTGCCCTGTGACAGACTGCCACCTTTCTCCACCTTCTGCCCTACGAGTGCTGGGATAGCACCTAGCCCTAGTTTGGATAAGCTGCTTATATTAGGAGTGAATAATTTAAATGACCTGCATAACAGCATTGATTATTAGGACTAACAAATATAATTCAACCCCCCATATCGTTCCACAATCAAGTTCGTACACAAACTCCAGGCCTGCTTGGAAAACATCACCCCGATCATGAGAGTGCATATGGAGTCCCAAAAGGCACAAAAACTGGTTTGTAACCATCCAGCACAGCCCCGCTATCACAGTTCCTACCTGCGACCACAAGGGTTCACCATAGGACTAAGTACTTCCCCTGTCATCACCTGAACTGCACCTGTCTGTCAGCTGCACCTTATTCCTTGTCTAATTCTCCCTAGTATTTAGAGTAGTTCCTCACTGTAGTTCGGTATGCAGGCATACACTCACATTACTATGGTATTGTGTTTGGCCCCCGTGCCTGTTTTCTGTTTGTCTCCATTGCATTGTGTAAATAAAACCCTATCTATTCTCACCCATGGCAGTCTACGCTCGTGCCTCCCTTTCCTCTCTCACCGGACAGGACATACCCGTGACACCCGCACATCCCAGTCTGGTGAAAAAGTACTCTTGATTGTGCCAAATAGCAATTGTAAGTTCCTAGCCAAATGGCAGGGACCGCACATTGTGGCCGCACCGGTAGGTCAATTTAATTATAGGAAAATGCGCTGAAAAAAACCCCAGCCCGCATTGGTGGTCACTGTGGTGTTCCTTCACCTCCTACACCCTCAAAGTCGCAGAACTACTGCCTTGCCAAATAGCGAGCCTCAGCGGGAGCTCCTCCTCGGTTGGGCCGAAGAAGAGTGATACCCCTGGAGCCAGGATAGTTGGAGTGTCCACCAATCTGCCACTCCAGGCATCTCGATCCTCCTCTCCTTATCCTCAGAGCTGATCCAACCCAGCAGCTCAGAGATGGAGACCCGACTCACCCAAGTCGGTTCTTTACACTGGGTTGCCTAACTCCGTGAGCACACCACTATATCCCACATGGCCGTAGGGAAATCCGCTGCGGCTTGGTAAAAGTTCAGTCCATCTGTTATGTTTCTCAAGGGGAAGGAGGAGCAGACGCGGATTTCCAATCATTCTAAACTTAGACTTTTATTTATAAACACAAAGAAGGCACGAGGGCAAAAACACAAGAAAATCAAGAACCTGAAGACACACTTACAACAACTAGCGTCCGCTGACTCGAGGCGTCACACATGGTTTGGAATGCCTGGGTGTGTGCAGTTTGTTATTCTGTAGTTAAGTATATTTTCTGCTTAAAATCATGGAGTAGATTAACCAAAAACATTGTTACAGACCGCCCACCTGTCCATTCACTCATCTTAAATGTTAGCTCACTATAAGGGTTAAGGGGGTAATGTGTTGGAACGTCCAGTAGAGGGCGTCTCGGGTTTGGTATTGGTGGGGGGGCTTATTATTACATAATGTTAGTCACCTGTAGGGTGTTTGTAATTAAATACAGGTGTTAGGTGATTGGTGGCACTGGTACTGGGCACTGGGTGGTGCTGAGATGTATTTAAGTTCAGTTTGGCTTGACAAGGGGGTCGGTCAATCGATACACATGCATGGTTTTTGTGAATACCAGTTCCTTTAATAAACGAACACAAAAAGGAAACCTTCAGAGACTCCTACTCTGCTTGGAAAAGGGTAGGGGTCCGTGACACTCACCTTAGCTAAATTAACTAGTTAGGCTTACAAGCTGAAATTCACAATTAATTTGAACCTATAACAGATCTTAATAGTAGTGCACTAAATGTACTTTATTAGAAGTGAAGTCAAATAAAAGTTAAAGTGCTATGATTTAATTCTACTCAGTTGCAGAAAAATCAGCAACAAGAGAAAATTAATATTAATCTACATATTAATGTACTTTGTTAAATGCACGTGCACATGCCGAATTTTTGCCCATGTTTTTTTCCCCCATTTTTATAGATAATGCCTGAAATCACATGTTAACACTTGAGCTTTGGGGTATGTGTATGGTCATTTAGCAATGCAGTTTGACTGAAATTCATATGCATAAGTTCATTTTACTTGCTCCACATATTTTCAGATTCAGGCAAGACTCATGAACTCTAGATCTTGGCCAACTATCTTACCTGCAGGTTAAGAAGTGTGGCTCCAGTCCTCATGGCCTCACTGATCTCCAGGCTGTAGAGAAACTGGGGGAAGCGTGGTGGACTCTGATTGTTGGGAGGAAAAACCTCAATGTAGACAGTGGTGATGGAGCTCCTGGAACAACACAGACACATTAGATACATCTGGGGAACTGCAATACATTATTCACTCTACAGAGCATAATACAAAAAGAAATAATTACATGGATCAATCATACCTACCACACACACCTGACATATATTAATGTTTCTGTGCTGCTTCAAAATGAAATTGTGTGTTCACTATAAATGATTCTTCTACATAAGTTGTTCACAATAAACATAAAATATATAAACAGAGTGTAAACTATTATGTGCCTATCACAAAGATATCACACAGTCTAAAGACATACACAGTGATTATTGTCTAGCATATTTGCCAAACAAAGATATCACACTGATAGCACAAACAAAGACTCACATAACTATCTTATTAGTGTGATCTTGGAAGTGATCACGCTGATGTTCTTAAGTTATTATTATTATTATTATTATTATTATTATTATTTATTTTCTGTATCTGTTGTTATCAGAGATGTTCACAAGTCTTTGTGCTCGAGTCCAAGACAAAGGTTGAATTCTAAACGTTTAGAAGATTTGCTAATTGGCCACGCCCTGTGATTACAATTCGCTGTTACTTAGCAGGGGGCGGGGCTGCGTGCTGTGATATGACCTCACCAACATGGAGGATTTGCCTTAAATGATCTTAAATCTAAATGTTAAATATGAAAAAATATATCTCGCACTCACACAGTTAAAGGGCTCGGTGACACCTTTCCAACGACCCCTTGAAAACCGCTATTAGCTGAAAAACGTTCATCTTGGACAAAAGTAATGGGGCACTGGGGCGAGGTCCGAGTCTCAGACTCGAGCTCCCATCTCTGGTTGTTATCACAAGATTCGAAGCCACACCAACTTTTAACCTTCAGAGCTAAAGTCATTGTTATTGATTTCAATTAAAATTGAAATTATACTAACAGACTAAATAAATCTATTAAATAATTGTCATTTTAAATGAAGGTTAATAGGTGCAAGTAGTTTTATAAGACAAGAATTATTCTAGTGGCACCTACACTTTGGTTTAATTAAAAATAATCAGCTTGTAAACAAGGCAACTTTTCCCACCCATTTTTGGATGATTCGCTCCACCCATCTTCAGCCGTTCTTCACCAAAAATGGTTTGGCAAGTTAACCCTCCTTGTGATTCAGAGGTAAAAGGTTGGGCACAGGAATGTCAGTGACAGAAATGACAGGTGTCAGTTTGAGCCCATGGTACAAGTGGATGTTCTTTGGCCATAAAAGCAATGTTTGGGTTTCTCCAACCACACAATCACGCTTCATATTTTCTTAAAGAAATGCAATTTAGTTTCACCTGTTATTATGTCACTGTTACTGATGATGTATTCCAGTGAACTTGTTTTATTAGCCTTATAGGTATCATTGGGATGAGAGCACATTTCTCTTTCTGAAGCAATTTCTCTCAGCATATTAGGTCAAATTTTGATTGTTGTGACAATTACTGCCCATGAACAGTGCAAAATACTTTTTACAAAACACTTTTACTGCAAAAAATGTGTGATTAATTTAGATTAATCAGAAAGCTTCTAATTAATTTTTTAAATTGCTTGACACCCCTAATGTATTTATACAGTAGCCCCCTACTTTTCGTGGGGGTTATGTTTTCTTTGTTGTTGTGATGTGGTTAAAAAAAATGGACTGTAAAAGAATACAAAGTGATTAATTTTGGGGTTTTTTTTACAAGTAATCTAGTTCTAGTCCTAGAGGTCTACCTCTCTGGGCAGCCCAGATCCAACACATATCCCCCTGAAGACCTTCATTACCTGCAACAGGTATGTTAGACTAGGCCTGAAGGTGGCAGATCAGAAAAACTAGGCCTTGGCACACCTGTTATGCTATTAAACGCAATTACATCAATATCAATTGAAAACAAAATACATTAACATTACACTATATTTTTGTTATTACCAGCAATAACTGCCCTTATCAGCATCCACAACTGTCAGTTGACACAGACCAACTGGCCTTCATATGTTTTATATGTTGCTGCATGTTAATTAAGGGAAGACATTAAATCTATCCTGTAAAAATACCTAGATATGAACAATCACAAAAACGTTTGCTTTACTCCTGCCTTTGAATAATTTACCTCTTTTGTGAGGGTGAGGCGTTGTCCGCAGCTTGGACGGTGAGGGCGTAAGAGCGTCCCATGGTCAGGTTGACGCCGGGGACTACGGTGATCAGTCCTGTGCTGTTACTGATGGTGAAGTGTTTCTGAGCCCCCGCAAGGATGTTGTAGCTTATCAACCCATTGGGACCCTCATCAGCATCCTCTGCTGTCAGCTGAAAGCAGATCATCACCTTTATTTTTGGCAGGGCCTAGCCTGACTGGCCAACTGACCCCAGCTCAGGCACTTTGCCGTTTGTGGGATATGTTGCTGCACATTAATTAAGTTAGGGAGAGGTTAATATTTGTTTAGGTGTGAGAATGTTTTTTCCAGATAATATAGTAATATATTAACTAATACTCGGCAACAATTAAATGCTTTTCTGATTGTTATATGCAAAATTAGGTAATTAATTCAAACTTTTATGTTTAAAGTAGTGCCATATGATCAAAAATGCGATAACAGTTACAGAGCTACAGTTCAAATATTTCTGTCATTTTCAACTTAAACATTAATTCAATTAGATTCAATTTTATTGGCATCAATAAATACATATGTGCAATATATATAGTATGTAATATGTAGAGTTAAGAGCAGAATTATGTACAGATTAGGGCAGTGCAAAAGGTGGCAATAGTTACCTAGAAGAGCAATATACAGAAGAGATGAACAGATAATAAACGCAGTGTAAAGGGGGGATGAATTAGCATTGATATACAGAAGTGAGGTAATAATATATAAAATGTGGTAGATAAACAGATGTTCTATGTGCTATACAGAAGGACAAAAATGCAGATGTGGACAATCTACAGGAATATATAGATATATGGACAATATACATATAATATGGACAAAAAGCAATGACGACATATTATATGCACAAAAATAATGGGACGCTTGACCCTGTCAAAGCCGGTTTCCCATTCAATTGTTCAGACCTACATTCAACTGGGCCACAAATAGATGACTGCATTGGTTGATTCGGGTGCAGATCTCGCAGTTACTCCAGCATTAAGCTCTTCATAAACAAAGGCACTAATTTCATGTCTTTTTGATTACCTGTAGTACTGTTTCCCCAGGCTGCATGTCTGTGTAAACATTGACGCTGTAGGAGACGTTAGGGAAGGTGGGTGTGTTGTCGTTGGCATCGATCACTGTGATATTAACAGTCACCAGAGAGCTCTCCTGAATCCCATCTGAGGCGATCATCTGTGGGAGGGGATAAAAAAATGCAATGATAAAAGGCATTGAAAATTCATGAGGCAAAGTGGCAAAGTGGTGCAAACTATTCTCTCTGTGTTTTACTGCAAACAAATGAGGTTAACCAAAACCTTGGATTAGGAAATCTCAATGAACAGCAGACAACCCATCACTCCACGGGCTCGAAACGGCATGTCTCCCACTCCAGCTATCATGGAGTCTTCAACAGTTGGTTATCCTCCTCCTCCTGTGGACTACTCGGGAGCCAGAGGGGAACCCATGCAGTTAGGGCCCACCTCTCTAAATCCAGAGCGCAGAGACAGGCGCTATGGCAAACATCTGGGTGCCTATTGCACCTTTCCCAAACACCAACGGACCAGGTCAATGGGGGAGCTCTCACCTGGTCCACTGGTGATTTCTAGCACCTTACCCTCCGTTTCGCATTCAATTGTTCAGACCCACATTCAACTGGGCCACAAACAGATGACTGCATTGGTTGATTCGGGTGAAGCTGTAAATTTCATTGAGCACGAGTAATATATATCATCACTATCTGTCAACCTGTCAATCTAAATGATTGATGACCTGTCAAAGCTGTCAATCTAATGGGGTAATGAATGAACAGTAATTAACAAAGTATGCTTTTTAAATTTAAGGACAGATGAAAACATGAAACATGAAAAATAAAAACCACTAAAGCTGCATTAATTGGTTGACAAAGTGATCAACCAATTAATGGTCATCAGTGATGAAACACTGCCTCACCAGGCAGTAATGTTTATGTAAGGCGTTGAACTAAGAGTACAGCAACATTACAAAGCGAACCTGAAACTCCCAAGCTCCCAGGGCTGATGGCAGGCAGACTCCATGAATAAGCATGTGGTGGAAGTGCTGTGAATGCTAACACACACCACTGAGTTCCCTGAGTCACGCTTCCCACTCACGCTTCCAAATCTGCATGCGTACCAGCCCCTCTACCATCTACCAGCATCAGCCTGACAAAATTAGGGAAATGTTTCTTTTAGCTGTTTAGAGCCATTCATATTGCAGTGGCTAACATACTCTCAACAGAGCACAGTTTCTACATGTGGGCTAATACATTATCATGAGGCAGAGCTGAAGCTGAAATACTCCACAGCATAGGAAAATTAAACCCAAGATGAGCCATGACATCATCTTTGGTGACCACAGCATCGCCAATCAAAGCCAAATATTACTTACACAGTTCTATGGTGCAGCTCAGCTAGAGGTACTATGATCTATCACGTAGCTAAAAAATACTGTAGAATCCCAGGACGTGTCTTTGCTCAGCGTCCTGAGATTTTGTCCACCTATGTGGCTGGCTGAGGAAATTCAGAGCTTAATGTCTAATACGATAGCGTAATAGCTTAATATATATGCTGTGTGCATATAATTCTGACTGGAAAATTTGGCTTGAGGTGTGAGGATTGTATTTGTACTGTTGAGAAATGTTAAAACTCATATAAGTTTTCAGGAGCATAATTCAAAATGAGCCTAATTCAGGATCATTATCAGTCATACTGGTATAGCATAGATATGAGAGAAAGAGCAGAAGTCATGATAAAGAAAGTCTGTAGAGAAAAGGTGGCATGTGGTTCTTACCGTGAAGCCATAACTCTGCCGCTCTTCACGGTCTACAGGCGCCCGGAGTGTTAAATAGCGCACCAGGCCATTGGGGGTAACTGCAAAGATGCTCTCGTAGGTGTTCAGGGAGATTTGTACCTTTGGATCTTTACCCTGCAAAGGGTGCATGAAACAAATTGCAATTTCATTCTGTTATAGTCTTCATTCTTTAATCAAACACATTTAGATAACAAACACCAAAACAAAACAGGTAGAATAGTTAAAGCAAGACACAGCAGGAAAAAAACATGAACTGGACAATTTCAAGATTTTGGGCTTTTTTGCTTCAGTAACAATTTCAGACTAGTGGGGAAAAAATACATCCAAAATGTACTTTTAGGTGTTTGTTATTTTGGTGTTTGTCTGGTTTTCTCCTAAAAATCACCAAGAATTAGCCATTTTTGCAGAATGCATAGCTGCACCTGTTTTCTCCATCATGACATACCAGGTATCATCAGAAAGCTCAATTTCTTCCGCACAATTTTACTACATCAAAATTTAGTCATTTCCTTTTTATCAGTAACCAATTGTGAAATAACAAAGCTGAGTTTTAAACCTAACTTGAAATCCCATTAGCTGGTTTTAACTTCTGGCAATATGATTTGTTCAGATGTATTGTCCAGCTAAACAAGCAGCCTAATGAGGATATTATAGTTGAGGTTTTCTTCTCTATGGGACTGGTTTGGACAAAACATAGACAACAAGCCAATCATTAAAACAGTTTGTCTTACACCTACCCTTATCCACATCGAAGCAATTTCTTTATTAAAACCCCATGCAGTGCTAAAAGGTTGTGATAAATGGTTTAGTGCCCAGGAGACAGTAGAATAGTGAAAATATATAGGTGTTTGCTTTGCAGCATTGCTTTATCAATGCACAGGCGTAACCTTCCATCTTTCTTCCACTTGAAGAAGAACGGAACAGCTGCAGGAGAGATTCTAGTAAACTGGAACCAAGGGGTCTGCTGTCCAGGGCTTGGACTGTATGTGGGTGGTCACAGGTATAAAAGGGATTCATAACTGGCATGATAAGGTGTGGTCTAGTAGGTTCACCTAGGTCACCTCACTGTCCACCAAGGCTCAAGTTATTAGCTGACCAGGAGGGTCTTTGCACCACAATAGTGTGGCCTGGACATCACACCAGGAAACTATGGGGACTGATGGGTTTGTACTCATGAGGCCGATCATGATGTTAGGGGCTGTCTAAGTGGTATTTTTTTTTCTCCACAGTAAAGGCATAAACTCTGTGTCATCCTTCTCTCTCTCTCTCTCTCTCTTTCTCTCTCTCTCTTCTAGGGACTGAGCCTTGACTACCCCATTTGCATGGGCTCCTCTTCTAAAGGGCACAAGGGTGGATTTGGTGATGAACTGTGGGGGCTGTTGGATGATTCACCCCAGTCTCTGAAGGGTTCCATCTTTTTCTCGTCTTTCTAAATGTCTTTCTTGATGGTGCTCATTGAATTCACTAGTCAATGCAATTGGCTCCTTGTGTTTAGTGCCCCATTTTTTGTTCACCAGTTAATCTTTCGTTGGGCCATTCACTCTGGGCTGCCAGCATATGACTGCATAATTCACGACTGATCGTTGGACTTAGACATGGTCAGTAAGCGTAGAGCCACCATCCTCTGAGATGAACCACACCGGAGCACTAATCGCAATGCCACCAGAAAGGTCTCACCTTTTCATTTGCTTTTATACAAAGAAAATTCAAATCACAGCATCCATTTAAAGGTTGAATTGGTTTGTCAAGTATTTCTTTCTGCAAAACAAGACAAATTGTCATGGATACTAGTCATGTGACACGTAAAAGGACTGGGAAGTGACCGTGTCAGATGCTACAAAATGCAAGAGCAGCTGATATTTTTAAATGGTGTAAAACACATTCATACCGATGTACATTGCTCTGGATAAGAGCGTCTGCTAAATGCCATAAACGTAACGTAAACATACACACAATGAAAGCAGCAACTGGTCTCACCTCCTCAATGTCATTATCCAGAGCAATGATCGTCAAAGGAGATGAAAGATTAGCATTGTTGGAGATGGTGGTGCCCACTGGTGCAGACTCGATGATGAAGCCATGGTAGGTGAGTGCCTGGAAATATGGCGCCTGATCATTCTCATCTAGCACCTCAATGTGGAGGTTGGCAAAGGCTGGTAGTGGGTGCCCGTTGTCTTGCTCAGCCTGAAATTGAAGACAATAATCAGCCCAAAACATCGATTTTTCTGTAAATGTGTTGCCTTGAGGGTGAAGCTTTACCATTAATTAGAAAGCAGTCATGAACATTTATTTATGTAACTGACGATTGACAACAATGAGGCATTAGACCAGCCACAATGGAGAACTTTATTTTGTACCATTATTTTCTCAGAATGAAATTACATGATTATTTCTGAAAACACTTGGCAAATGCTTATTGGAAGCCAATGAAACATTCAAAAAGCACTTCAATCAATCAATCAATGAAACTTTATTTGTTAAGCATCTTTCAAGTTAAAAAACACAAGGTGCTGTACATTAAGAACTAAAATAAAGTAAAACAAAGTAAAAGCAAAAAGAAACACATGAATCAAATAAAAGCAAGTTCAAAAAGATGTGTTTTCAATTGCTTCATAAAAAGCTCGACTGAGTTTGCTTCTTTCAGGCTCTGTGGTAGAGAGTTCCAGAGACCTGGGGCCACCACAGCAAAGGCTCTGTCACCCTTAGTCTTCAGTCTTGTACGTGACACAGTCAATAAACCTTGTTCACAGGATCTTAGACACCTGCTGGGCATATATGGTTCCAGGAGTTCAGTACTATACATTGGTGTTTGACCATGTAATGCCCTGTAGGTAAGAACCAGAACCTTATAATGAATTCTGAACTGTATTGGAAGCCAATGT
>JBBPDC010000017.1:9059417-9070206 GCA_037974485.1 Hemigrammopetersius urotaenia
ATAGATAGATAGATAGATAGATAGATAGATAGATAGATAGATAGATAGATAGATAGATAGATAGATAGATAAACAGATAGATAGACAGATAGATAGATAAGTAAATAAATACGTTTTTAAAAAGTAAAATTTAGTAGAGAGATAGATAGATGGATAAGAAAGATAGATATATAGATAGATAGATTGATAATTACATTTACATCAGATAGATGGATAGACAATAAATGTGTCATTAATAAATACAAGTGCTTTAAAGCATTAAGACAAAATCACTAAAATGTGCACTAGAGAGGAAAAGAGATCAATAAAGAGATTAAAGAGCATTAAACGGGGTTTCCCTTCCTGCTGCTGTTTCTGGGTGAGTGAGTTACAGGGAATCTGGATGATTTCTGTATGAATGAGATCCAGAGATCAGAACTAACAGACTCGACATGGATCGTTTAGCACAAACCGCCGGGCTCGGTTTGAGGGGCTGAGGTCTGGAGATCAGGAGATTGGAGGCTCTGGAGCGACGGTTTGGATGTTGATGTTGTTGTTGCTTATAAATTATGAAATGAGAGACAAATCACCAAGTGATCTGTCCGCACGTGACTTCGCGAGCTAACCTAAACAGTGACTGAATGCATTTATTAATTTACGTATTTATTCGTTTGTTTATTACTTTATTTACTCCTGAGTTTCAGGGTGTTCCTGTTTTGTTTTTGAGCACAAATCAACAGTTCCCGGCCTTTCGGAGCTCCTCGCTATCCAGATGCCGTGAGTGTGTGTGTCAGTGTGTATGTTTGTGTGTATGTCTATGTTTGTGTGTGTGTGTGTGTGTGTGTGTGTGTGGGTGTGTGTGTGTGTGTGTGTGTGTGTTTGTGGATGTGTTTGTGTGTGTGTTTGTGAATGTTTGTGTTTGTGAATGGGTTGTGTGTGTGAGAATGTTTGTGTGTGTGAATGTTTGTGAGTGTTTCTCTATGTGTTTGTGTGAATGTGTGTGTGTTCTGGAGGCTCTTAAGCGCGCGCGTGCACGCTCCCCGTCCCGCTGCGCTCGCCGCTGCCGCGCGTGAGTGTGTGAGCCCCGTGGCGCGCGGGGTGTTGGGTGTCCTCACGGCAGCACGCGCTGGCAGCTGGCGAGCGCGCGAGCCGCCTGAACACGCCGCGCGAGCAGCGGTCCCTCAGGACCCGGATACTCCGAGCGAGCAACACGCGCCCTCTCTCTCTCTCTCTCTCTCTCTCTCTCACACACACACACACACACAAACGCGCGCGACATTAACCACTGCACGAGCCACACTAGAAGATTCGCTTTCAGGCATTTTTGGAACGAAGACAACGTTTTAAACTTCGTTTCATTGATTTTATTTCGATGTGTTTGTTTTTTGTTGTTATTTTGAAAGGCTCGATTTTTTCCTGTAATTTTCCAAAGTTTTTTCCAGTCTCATTTTCAAAACAGTTCACTGGAAAAGTCCACAAATTATTGATGAGTCCCGCCCCGCCGCGGGCCAATCAGAGTCCGGGATCCGCTCCACATTAGCATGGAGAATAAAAGACAATATCATGCACGCGCGCTACGCCTTCAATTATTTACGGCTTTTATCCCAAATACCTTTATCTCCTGCACGAGCGTCGCCATCTGCCCTGTAACACGCGACCCTCGGCGCGAGGATCCAGTTTCAGGGCCATGAAGTGGTCGGATCGATTATTTAGAGATACATATAAATATAGATACACATATAAGTATACATGTCGTCACACACATTTTTATCTAGTTTCTTTTTTTTATTTTGTATATTTAATTACTACGATTACTTTTAGTACGTTTCCCCCTGTGAGATTTAGAAGTGAGATTTAGATTATTCTCGATTCAATTGTTTAGCTATAGCTACATCATTCATTATTTAAATGTATTTTTTAACAAACTTAACAAAAATTGAAAAAAAAAACTGCGCATGTTTTTATTTTTATTCAATGTAGTTATTATTATAATAATTATTTCATTATATAGCCATTGTTTTACCGCTGAATATTTTTGGTTCAGTTTAAAAAGGTGTACATTAAATGTTTTTTTCTGTCAGTTATTTTTATTTTTTTATATACATATATATAATTTTTATCCGTTACTGACGCATTATTTCCCTTTCATTTAACTGAAAAATAAATGGTCCTTGTAATAACAGCTGCGAGGCTCGCGCGCGCTGAGGTTTCACTCTCATTAAATATTAAGCGTGAGGCGTTGGAGAAAAACATAAACAAATGTGTGGCGTCTGCACTGCGCATGCGCGCCACATTCACCTGTTCCGTAAGGCAGTCAACAGGTGTGCAGTCTGTTCAGCTCCTAATTTAAACATCATCCTGACAAAGTTATTGCATCAAGGTTAACATCAAGTTTTAACAGAATGGGTTGTTTTTAAAGACTCTTCGCTTTCAACAAGGTTTTATTATTATGATTATTAACAGATACACAGATATTTGCATGTTTTGGGTGGACAGGATGATTCTTTTGTTTGTTCGATTGTTTTGGATAGTGGTCAGAGTGTCAGAATGTGCAATTTGCACTCCAAAGTCGAGGACTGTGGAATGGATTGTACATGCACTTGTTTTATCCAGTTGCAAAGAGAAGTCCCTGAATTTCCTACGAGATAAGGAGAGTAGGAGGCCGAAAAAAGGGCTCGGACTCTCAGGGGACTTCGGAACAAAAGCTAAAACTAGGCCGTACTCTCCATCTGCTGTGAGGCTGTGCGACAGGCACATAGAGAGAGAAAGAGACAGAGAGAGAGAGAGAGAGTATGGTTCTGAGAGCCAAGAGGCTCTGAAGGTTGAGGAAAGAGCACAGAAAAGACAGGACATCTATCTCCATGAGCTTCTCCAGCGTAAATGTCCACGCCAACCTCTCCTAACCCAGAATGTCCACTGTCCGGGAGCTTTGGGCATGGCCTGGCTCTCCCAGCCACAAAAGGACCCTTTGGATCTCATCTTTAAGGGGCTATAAAATTTTAATGGCAGCTTGAGGAACTTCCCCACATTTACATTTACGGCATTTAGCACCACCACCACCACCACCACCATCACCACCACCACCACCATCACTACCAACCCCCCCGCCGCCGCTCATGCATGCACCTGTGGATGCACAGCAGAGGTAACAGAGGTAAAAAGCTCCAGTGCCTTTTTAGACAGATCATTATCTGAGCAAGCCCACAAAATAATAGAAAATGTCATGCGAGACGATGAATAAATGCAATGAATAATTCATAAGCTCCTGTGAAGGGCAGTCTGAACCCCCCCCACCCCCCCATGATGATGCATATCAGTGCAGAACAGATAGTCCATCCCTGTTGCATCTGGCATGTCGTTCACCACGAATGACTCATTTTACTTTGAAAGCTCGAGACCAGCAGAAAGTTTTGTGAGAAGGAAAAATTAAAACCCACCCTCTTGAAGATTTCACTGTGGCAAAGGCGGCTATAAAAAACTATTATGATCCAGACAAAGCCCTTGATTGTCGTATAAATGTTAGTCCCCAGCCTAAGGACATCATGTGATAAAGGGAGAATGAACGGCGTATTAGACAGCTTTGTGCCCTTGTCTTTCTTCACAGTGTCAAAGGGAAACTGAAAATGCACGACCAGGTCCTCTCATCTTCGTGCCTCCCCCGGCTGCCCTTTTCAGTCTGTGAAATGTTCAAAGCCAATGTACCTAGACCAACATGAGGCTTCTTGGGTAACCGTCCCATTCACAAGGCACACAATGACGAGAACAATTATAATGGCTTTCAATGGCCTCTGAGCATCGGTTACATTTTTCGTGAGGATACGGAAGTGTGTGTATATGTATAAGAAACACCTCCACTGTAGGGGTATTTACTCTTTCCGGTGGTTCATCGCGGCTCGGGTTACATCCGGCACGCTGCTCCCCTACAGAGGTGTGAGGGCTGAGCGCTGGCCGTGCGGCTGAGGTGCATGGGGTCACTCCTCATGGTGCTCAGGGCACTGGGCCATCCTACATCTCACACTTGGGTGTGTTTCGAAAAGTGTTGGGGACAAAGACAAAGCCGGGAAGATGAGCGTCAAGTAGTGAATGTTATCTGCGGTTTTCATATACAGGGATGGTCCTCTGAAGTTTGCGTGCCATTCTTTAGTCAGGATCATGAAGGGCACGTTCAGTAATCGTTGCTGTCATTCCTTGCAGTAAACAAAAATGTCTCAAAAGTTATTCATTATAAGGACATTTGTTCTTAATCAGAATCAGATCCTGGAGCAAACTGCTTCATAAGGACATTTGTACTAAATACACTCTGCTATATACACAAAATACCGTTTTCAGTAATGGTCAGTAATAGAGGTGGATATGAATACTGAGATGTGACTGAACTTATAAATGCTTTACAGAATGAATGGGCCCAAATTCCCACAGAGCTGTTCGAGCCGTTAAGTCCCTGTTGGTGTAATGGCCATGCGTCCCAATACTTTTGTCCACATAGTGTACCTGATAAATTTCCTAGCCACGGTCAAAAATCCTAAACAAAAGATTACAACCGTCACACCCTCTATGTTAGCAAAGTTGGCAACTGACTCCATTGACAGTGAGAATTTGAAGTTAACGGCGCTGGGGCACTTTAAATATTCTACACAATATTTTAAGAACTGGACTGGAAATGAGAGGCTCTGAAGGTCCCTCAGGAAGCCTGGAGAACTCTTCCTCATGAACATACTAACATACAATAGAGTCTGGATCTCTGGAGGGAAAAAAAGAGAGGTGGCTCAAGACTTTTGCACAGTTATGTGCTTTAGATCACAGCCTTATGAAAACAGTGAGATGTCTCAGGCATTAGGCAGCGTAAACATTCCAACATTCTGTTCCCAGAGACATTAAACCATTTAGATGTTTGGTTCCGTTCACCACCACTGTTAACTTTTCAAACATTTACTTTATTTTGTCTTACTTTAGAAATGCTTACTTATTTCTAAAAAAAAAACCAAAACCTTTCCCTTGACTTGCGTTGCTCTTCTCTAGGGCTCATGTATTGTTGGGTTAGGTGTTGTCTAGTTATTATGTGACAGATGCTCTGACTGCAGTATCTTGGTTAAATAGTCGACTCAGATTTAAGCTGTTTTTCAGGTAAGAAACAGTTGTGGACTTCTTAAGCACTGATGTACGTCGCTCTGGATAAGAGCGTCAGCTAAATGCTGTAAATGTAAATGTAAATGTAAATGTAAATGTAAATGTAAATGTCTTGAGCATGTTTTTAAATGCCCAAAAGAGAATGACTTTAGAAGACATGACCACTCTCCTACTCCTCCTGCTCTAGCAGTCTTTGTTGGATATTTTTTACTGAACTCTTCATGACTGTACCTGAATGTAGACGTCACTGAACCAATTCTAACCCAACCTTAAGAATGTTTTGCCAGATTCCTGTTTATTTACATCACAAGTTAGTGGACCACCAGTTTGTGCCGGCACTTTTGTCTTATTCATTTGTAACGTTTTATATGTTCATTTATTTATGAAAACACTTTTCGTAGGTAAAGTTGCTTCATAAATAACATAATATTTGCTCTTTAACAAGACAAACTGGCACAAAAGATAACTGCATTACAAATCAATTGCATTCTTAAATAACATGAATCAAATAAAGGCAAACACAGAGGCAACAGGTTGTTATATGAAGATCTTTAATGTCTTCACACATCTATTTTACAAAAAATAAAATATGTGTTTATAAATTGACCTTGTAAACACTTTATTTGTGACGAGTTTGGGTTTTCACATTTTGGGACACCTTCACGTGGAAACCTTGTAACTGTTAACTACGTGATTTCCGTCATTCGCTCCTGGCGCTAGACGTGGGCTCCTGGATCTCCTGTGTCTAACGCTGTCCTGTCTCTGTCTTCAGGAAAGCGTGCGGATGCTGTGGACGCTGGGAGGCTCTGAAGCGTCTCTGTTCCCTCACTGCTCTGAGCCTTGAACTCATTTAACTCCGACAGGATTGGAGAGAAGTGCCCGTCCCACCCACTCACCTGTGAAGGCCCCGCGCCTGTTAAAGACTCCTGCCCCCATTGTACAGTGACTGAGCAGATAATATTTCACCTGCTCGCCCCACTCTGGGGAGGGATACTGTATATTGTGAGGAGTTCTCTCTCTCTCTCTCTCTCTCTCTCTCTCTCTCTCTCTCTCCCCCCCTCCCTACTTCTCTCTCTCTTTCTCTCTCCTGTTTTATTCTGCTCCCCTTTCACGGCCGCTGAAAGCCTCCCCTGGTGCGGTTCCCTTGAGACCCCCACTCTCAGGTATCTCGTGGGTGGAGCAGAGGGGAGTGGGGCAGGCAGGGAGAGACAAGGGTATCACTTTCCTCCCAGCACAGAGACAACAGTTGCCCCCCTCCCATCCCTTCCTCCACCCACCCTCCTCCCTCCCCTCCTAATTAGGGGTACATGTCTGAGCCCAATTTCATTTTCCCCCCAGGTTCACCTGTTCACCCCCCAAACTGAGGAGCTTGACTGAGTTCATTGACCTTTTTATACACTGCAATTTAGCCTAATAAGTTATTCTATAGCGGCACAGGGTCCCTGCTGGAACCGGAGCCTTGCAGTAGGATGGAATAAGATGGTAAACTGAGTGAGAGCTGCAGAGCGATTTTAAGTGGGTTTTTAACTCATTATATAATAGAACATAAATACAAGCGAACCTAATCAGTTGGGTTGTTTTGCCACTTCGCGATTAAAAACGAGAACTGACCCAAATGGGAACCAACAGAACTGATTGTCCACCTCTTGGACAGACAGGTGTTGACCATATTAACCACTCTTAAATGCCTAATTGGCCTAATTAGCTACTTTGTTATGTAATTACCTTATTAACCTATTGGCTAATATGAAACTAATATGAAAATACACTGCCGTGCTCTGAGATCTCACACTGCTTTAGGGTCGAGCCAAGCTTGGTTTCTCTACCTTTGTTTACAGTGTCTTGTTTACTGTAGTGTTTACAACACTAGCTATGACTCACTTAACTGTCTTATATTACATTCAGTCACGTGTATTGTCAAACAAAGGCCACTGAGTGTGAACATTACAGATCCCCCCCCCCGAACCAGCGAGCAAACAATACCTTAGTGCACTTTTTACAAAGAAATTGTCAAAAAAAAAAAAGTTTGCAATCAACACATTATTCTAATTTACATCCTGGGGCACTTAGGATTCAAGATTCAAGCTGTTAAAGTGTCCCTATACACACAACACACAGGGAAATGTCTCTTCTGAGACTAATAACTGGAAAATAGAATAAACTGAAAAATAAACACAGATGTAAACAATATAAGTAACAATACATATGTACTACAGACTAAATGTCCCTGAATATTAGATGATCAAAGTGTTCTGAAGTATCTGACCACGGCCGTGCCATTAGTAGGGGTAACACTGAAATGTCAGGTTATCACAAAGCAATAATGTGGAGAAACACCGTTCTGTTAATTCTGCTAATAACTGCATTATTTTTAGTGTTAACCCCCACCCAATTGTGAACTGAATTGAACTGAATACTAGACCGAGTGAATCCATACACTCCTAGAATGAGGAAAAAAATGCCAAAAGTAATTAGAAACAAATAAAAACTGCAAAATGTCACTTTGTTGATAATATTGTGAGAGTATCAAACTGTAAACCCTGAATCGTCTGTTAAACTGTAACTTGTAAGTTGTCTGTATCATTACATCCTGCATAATGGTGCTGTAACATTGCTTGAGAACTTTATCCTCACCTAGAAAAGTAAAGAATGAATTTAATTGTTGTTGGCTTGAGCTGCAAGTTTTAGCAGGACAGAGAAGAACACCCACCAGCACCGTACCAGTTGCGAGCAAGTGCCAAAAACTATAAATTGAGTTTATAATGGACAATTATCCCATTTATAATGTCAGAGGTCCTGGAGATTTGTACAATGGAGAGGCACTTAGAAGAACACAGGTTTGGTTCCTGACTCAGATGTGTTCAGTTCCATCAGTGGCGCCTGGTTTAATTCCGTGGAGGATTGGAGAAACTACCAGGGGTGAATCTGATATGTTTGGACTTCAGTCCAGCTCCTGAAGGCCTGACCAAGGGGAGAGATCGATTAACTACTTCTACCAAGATACCACTAAGAAAGTATCTCAGAAGACCTAAAGTGTCCTGAGGGGTTCCCTTCTGGTTAAGCTAACACACCAACATGCTTTAATTTATTTGTACTCATTTGTTTGTGAGTGCTTATAAATGGCTTAAAAAAACATTTTACATACACTCAGCATTTTGCACAGTCCTGTACATATCAGAAAGTATATCTGAGAATAAATGTCCATAACAAATTATACCTTTACAGGAGATTGAAAATAAGCATTTACATTTCATTTCAGGTCTGTTCAGACCATTTCTTTAGTCCTCGGATAGTTACACAATGCAAATTCTTTCTTTGTTTTCTTGAATGGTTCTGTGTTTCACTCTTTCTTAACTCCTTCCATCTTTCTTTCTTTCTTTCTTACTCCCTCTTTCTGGCTCGATGTATTTTTTATTAATTCTCTTCTAGCTTTATTTCTTTATTTTTACCATCTTTCTCACTGTCTTTCTTTCTTTCTTTCTTTCTTTCCTTTCTTATTTCTTTTTTTGTCATTGATTGGTATTTGTAAAATATTGCATAGATTATGTAAAATAAGTGTTGATGCTTAATATCCAGAATGTGGCTGATTACAGCCCATGGCACTGAGATGTTTCCATTGCAGGAGTAAATAGTGAAATTTCCAAAGCAAGGGCCGGTCCCAGGTCAGCGGTGCCCGGCGGGACGAGGGGACTCCAGGTCACGTGTCCAGAAGGACGTGCTCGTGTGCAGTTGCACAACCACCCAGGATATCTGAAGACTGTCCTGTGCCGTTGATTGCTGCAGCGGCTGAGTCACCGCTATTGAGCTTCCTGAGTTAAGCGGCTTTGTGAAAGAGTTTTTGTGAAGGTATCGCCTGACTGTCAGGTAATGTAACTAAAGCAGGTTAATTACAGAAAACAGCACGAAATGAGACTAAAATGAACTTATGTACTTTTCTGTATGATGAATGAATATACATATCAGCAAAAAATGGAAACCAAAAGTTTTTACACACCACAGGTTTTGAACACTTGTATTTCATAAACTACAGATTTTATAAATGAAAATGTGTGAAATGAAGCCAGTTTCCTTTCTAAGATGAGAGAATCTGTAACCGTGCAGGTCTGACTAACTGGTTGTTGGTGATACAGAGTAAAATTCTAGACCAGAGCTACTTCACAGGTACTGAGCCATTCGACAGGCTACAAGTTTGATACACTAGAACAGAGTTTACCTAGACTTATGTAAACTTCATGTATAATACACTTTTTAAAAGAAACGGTCATTTTCAAAACAATATAAATGCAAATGTGATTAAGGAAAAATAGCAGCAGCATAAAATAAAATGTTTGATTCTGTTCACTAGTGAGTTGTGCTATTTTTAGAACATGCATGCCAGCTACTAGTGGTCCTTGTGGGCACCAGGTTGGTGACCCCTGTTCTAGACTGTCATTTCACTTTAAATGCACTCGTTACTGTTTCAGCACTTATATTATTATAATTGAAATTAAGTTAGGGGGCATGTTATTGGTCAGCAATGATGAATAAAAAATGACTTTTTTGGCTAATAAAAAACTCAAATTGTGAAAAAAAGAATACATTTGTAAAACAATACTGAGAAAAAGTTTAGTAAATATCAAGTGAGTAACAAAAATGTAAAAAATCTGTGTGTGTAAAAGACAAACTTCATGTAAACACGTTCTTTGTGATGTACATCTGTTGTAACATTTTTGGAAAAATTATCTTTTACAAACAATTTTTTACATTTTCATGTTACTCACTTGATATTTGCTAAACCTATTCTCTGTGCTCTTTTATAACTCAGGAAATCTTTTTTTAATTAAGGATATCTGAGCACGATCCAACAATGCACATGTAGGTAAGGTATAGCCTTAGGTAATTTTGCAATTTTGGATTTTTCTTTCATTTAAACTGCAATTTAGTTTGGGCTGTCTTTTGATGATTTGTTGTAATTTTCAGAATGAAGAATGTGTATTCCTGAAAAATGTGTGTGTTTTATATCACAACCAGTTCATGGACTGTGCTTTGATGATTTACGTTTGTTGGCTTGGAAACACAGGCAATCTGAGCATGATCCAAAAACTGAAGCCTTACGCAATTTTGGAATTGTGGTCCAAAACAAAAAGTGAGTTCTTTTCTTTCATTTAAACTGGAAGGAGATGTTTGGGCTGTGATTTTGCAATTTTGGTCCAAAACACAAGATGAAATTTTCCACTAATTTAGAATGCAATGTATTGTTTGGGCTGTGTTTTGATGATATGTTGTCATTTTCAGAATGAATACTGGGTATTTTTTTTAAAAATGTGTGTTTTGTTTAGTCACTACCACTTCCTGAACATTGTTCAAAGTTAATTCATCAAAAAATTGTGCAATATTTTCAGGAAAAAACTCACGTGGGCACCCTTTCTATGTGATTTACATGTGTTAGCTAGGAAATTAAAGAAATCTGAGCATGGTCCAAAAATGCTCAAGAAGGTAAGACTATAGCCTTACGTAATTTAGCAAATTTTGGTCCAAAACACAGGGTGAAATGTTCCACTAATTTAGAATGCAATGTATCGTTTGGGCTGTGTTTTGATGATTTGTTGTCATTTTCATAATAAACAATGTGTATTTTCTGAAAAAAAATGTGTTTTGTTTCATGTCACAACCACTTCCTGCATATTTTTCAAAGTTCATTTAT
>JBBPDC010000017.1:9071450-9083967 GCA_037974485.1 Hemigrammopetersius urotaenia
CCCCCCCTCCCCACCTCGCAGGTTAACTGTTACATCCCTTGTTGTCACATCACTGAGCCCAATCCACGTCCTCCCTCTCCAGAGGGGCTCTTCACAGATCAGTGCCGCCTCACTGCCCCTGTCAATCAATTACAGTTTCTCTCTCTCTCTCTGTCTCTCGCTCTTTCTATCTCTCTCTCTCTCTCTCTCTCTCTGTTTCTGTCTCTCTCTCTCTCTCTCTCTGTTTCTGTCTCTCTGTCTCTCTCTGTCTCTCTCTCTCTCTCGCTTTTTCTCTCTCTTTCTCCTCTGGCACACTCCTAATCTGTAGTAAGTTAAATTGAACTCAAACAGTCTCATTTTTATTCAACAGTCTGTGAAAGCTAAGATCCCAGACCTTGTGAAACAAAATCCGAAATGCCTTAAACACCTCATTCTCTTCCCGCGACTATCTCTGGAGATGCTAAAGATTTCCCCTTGAATGCCAGACGAATGTCGCGTAAACTGAAATGAACTTGAGTCGCCGTTTCTGCCACCAGAGGAAGGAATAAAGTAGTTGCACTTGCAAAGCCTTTATGTAAATGTCTTATATATAAAATATCCATATATATATATGTGTCCTATAGATAAAATGTACATATATATGTTATATAATGTAATTTAAATTAAACCTTTAATCCTTTAATCCAAGCTTCAAGCCAAATCTGAAACATGACTTAACACAACTTTTTAATTTTTAATGCAAACTTTAAACCTACTCCTGACCAGTATATCATCTATAGGAACTCTTATGTCTTATTTATACATTTTATATACACTTTACATATATATATATATATATATGTATTCAACATTTAAAGTTACCTGTGATATAAGGTAAATGCAATAGATTTTAATAAAGATTTAATAAATTTAAAATCTATTCAAAACTTAAAACAAATCCTAAAGCTAACCTCAACCTCAGTGTTAAGCCAAAGTAAATACACCAATAGATCATTTTTAGGGGACTCTTAAAGTATAACGTGACCCTAGAACTTAAACCTCACCCTCAAATTCATTCTTTAAAGAGCCAACAGTTTGAAGTGATCCGTCTTGGAATAATCCAGAGAACCCACTCTAGAACCTTTATGCTTTTGCATTTTTAAGAGTGTGCTGTGGTGAAACTGCATCACCAAGATGCCAAACCCAAACGCTTCTGGCGCTCGGTGGGGAAGGTTGTGTTGCTCCCTGCTCCCTCTTGCCCTCTGATGCACAGACACTCAGTCTAGCGTTCCCTCCCTGACCCCCCCACGCCACTTCTCCACCCACACAGTCTAAAAGTGTGCACTTTGGGGAAGAGCATGTGATGCGAGCGCTCCGCTCTGCCAGAGAGACAGGGGCGAGAAACAAAATGGCACGGCTAACAAAAGGGCCTGTATCCAGGCCGGGGCCGGCCATTGTCCTGCACGGGGCCCGCCGTCGAACGTGAGACGACGGGCTCCCCCCGCCTCCTCCCGGGCCACAGGAACCTAATAGGAAATCAAAGTTCTCGGGGAGAATGGGCCGAGCTCACGGTTACTCTCCCCTGGGTCCCGCTGAAAGAGGAGTGCAGAAAGAGCTCCGCCGGCCTGCCGAAGGTTAATGCAGCGGATAGTCTTTCCGCGAGCCCCCGCTCAAGCCTCCCTCTGTCTGCGCGTCTGTCAGGATGGGCACCCTCCTGCCCCACCATGGAAAATCTCATTTAGCCCTCCCTGCGTCTTTCCAGCGAGCACTTTCCCACTTTTCCACAGCCCACGATCCGCATTCTCCACCAGTACAATGGTGGTCCGACCCGTAGCTACTTCTCAATCCGAAATAATCCCTTATTAAGCCGTAAAACCAAGGATTATTATTCCTTAGTTAAACCTACAGGTGCACACACAACGAAAAAGCACAACGTACTTGTGTTACTTATCTATAGTGTTTACATTCAGCATTTCTGTTTATTGTATAATGTTTTTTTTTACCTACAGATTTTTAAGTTTATATTTTATATTGTTATCGTCTCTGTGTCTTTGCCTGTCATTACTTAAGCAATTTCCTCAGGGATCAATAAAGTTTTCTGAATCTGATTCTGGCCAAACTGTTCACTTTAAGTGAGATTTAAAGGGCTCTGTGTCACAGAAAACTAAAATTTCCTCACTTTAATTGAAATATACCAGCATGAGGAGGAATGCAAGCACTGTTAAGGTTTCAGGGAAGTATCCTAGCAGCCTATCTTTAATTCGGTTTTGTGATGTCAGAAAGTTTACATATATGTTACATACTTTCAGTCTGTTCAGATTATTTGCTCACTGTTCATTTATTAAATGTACACTGTCAGGAAAAAAGAGTATTTATAAGTGCATTTTGGTACATATGCAATGCAAATGTACCTTCAACATTAAAACAATGTTCTTAAGGTCGAATTGTGCACCTCAAATGACCTTTAAAGGCCCCTTTGTCATGTAGAACTGAATTCTCCTCACTTTAATTGAATAAAACAGTATAGTGATGTACATAAATACTGTAAGAGATTCAGGGAGTATCCCTTTAATACTGTCCATATATGGAAAGCAGCCCATTTTGCATTCACTGTTTTGTGATGTCACAAATCATACAAATATTAAAGATTTTTATAACATATTTCTATTCATCTATCTTTTCGGCCTATAGCATTCGAGTCTCACCCATTCCGGTTTAAGTTATAAGGAGTGAGCTGCACACAATTCTAATTAGAGCAGAGGTAACTTACAATTATCAGTCTTAAAGGTACAGGCACAAAAACAGATTGTTTAATTCTAAGAGAGGCTGGAATATGACTGCATTTGTGTACATGAATCCCTAAAGTGTCAAATTTTAAATAAATAAATAAATAGGGTATGGGCCCTTTAAAGGTGTGCATTACTCGCCCAGGGGAAAAGGGGTGTATTTGTACCTTTTCAGTACCATTCATGAAAAGTCAATGAATGTCAATGAAGTCAAAAGTCAATAGACAGGATGCAGGAGTGAAAAATGGAACAAAAATGTTCTCGAAATAAAGGCACTGAAGACGAACCGCCCCAATAACAATTAGTACCTTATTCAAGATTCTAAATTAAAGATTCTTTGTCACGTGCACAGTTACACAGTACAACACGAAGTGAAATGTATCCTGAACCGCTCCTTTCTTTTTCCTTTTTATGACTATATTTTTATAAAATATGCACAAATTTTATGTTTAAAAAATCCTAATCTAAATAAGAGTGAGCTGAATTTGGAACACAAGTTAAAGGCACAATGTGCTAAGTAAGAGTATTTGAAGTTATAAGTGAAGCAACAGTCTGACAGATTTATTTGTGTACAGTGTGCAAGTGGGAGTTTAAGTGCATTCTGCCATTTTAGTACAGCAATGTAAACAGAAGTGAGGAGGTGTACAGCAGCCTGTACGTTCCAAGAGCACCCGCGTATAGTGGAAAACCGCATTGTTGTGTTTTTGGTAAAAAAAATGCCTAAAATGTCTCTGTTTATGGTGTAAACCCTAAATCTGCTCCCAGAACACTTTCATTTCATTTTAAACTGAGTTTAATGCATCACCCTTAAAGAAAACCTGTATTCGAATTTACATTCTCCTCCAAGATATGCAACTCAGAAGTTCGCAGGACAAATGTATTGGGACACTGCGGCGAGGTGAACTTTGAGTGAAAAAAATATATTTTATATTGTTATCGTCTCTGTGTCTTTGCCTGTCATTACTTAAGCAATTTCCTCAGGGATCAATAAAGTTTTCTGAATCTGATTCTGGCCAAACTGTTCACTTTAAGTGAGATTTAAAGGGCTCTGTGTCACAGAAAACTAAAATTTCCTCACTTTAATTGAAATATACCAGCATGAGGAGGAATGCAAGCACTGTTAAGGTTTCAGGGAAGTATCCTAGCAGCCTATCTTTAATTCGGTTTTGTGATGTCAGAAAGTTTACATATATGTTACATACTTTCAGTCTGTTCAGATTATTTGCTCACTGTTCATTTATTAAATGTACACTGTCAGGAAAAAAGAGTATTTATAAGTGCATTTTGGTACATATGCAATGCAAATGTACCTTAGACCTGTGGTCCCCAAACCCCAGGCCGCGGACCGGTACCGGGCCGTGGGTCATGTGGTACCGGTCTGCGGGCTGCACAGAAAAAACCCGTGGATGTTCCCCGTGTTCTGCTGTCGCTCGTTGTTATGGAAACGCTGTTAATAAAGCTGCGAGTTCACACTGGATTTACCTTTATTATTATATTTTAAAATATCCCCATTTTTATGTGTATCAGTTATGTGTATAAATGCGTATACGTATATTTATCTGCTGCTCCTTAAAGGCCGCGCCGTGAACATAGTTTCTGATATTATTAATAAAAAGGACTTATTTAAGTGATGTATTTAAGTGATGTAATTGTGAAAGTGAGGATTTAGGCATAAGGGGTATAAGGGGTTAATACAGACAGCCTCAGATGACCTTGAATCATATGATGAGTCTGTTAGACCTGAGCGTCTGCTTGGGGAGCTGGTGGGAAGTCAGAGGTCAAGAAGCGGGCCGAGTGGAACGTGTGAAGCGGCGGCTGGTGTGTTGATGCAGCCGTGTTAAGCTGCTTAAACACGGGCGAAGCCCTGGAGGCACGGGGCACTAAAAGTGGATCGCCGGAGGGGAGGCTCGGCACAATCCGCTGGGCCCCCCTAGTCTGTTTCTGGGTTAGCCGCTGGAAAACGAGAGCTTTTTACAGTTCAGATTCTTAGAAGGTGTTGGATGACAGCAGTGTCACAACTAACAAAACCATTTGAAAACAAAGTGGCCCGGTGAATGCGGCACTGCAATGCGATCCCGGGCCCTTTGTGCCGCAGGAGAAAACGTCCCTCTCAGCGGCGAGGGGGAGAGACACCATTTAATTCTGCAGATTTTTCCCTTTTAAGTGCATTCTTCAAAGGTGAACATGTTATCTATGGAGCAGCTCTGTTACCTCTCGGGCTGAGGTGGTCCCGCCCTCGAATCTTAGATGTATAGATGATTGAAAAGTCTTTCAGAGTCCCATGAGGAGAGTTACACGTCTCCATAATGCTTTGCGCTTGTTTAACTCTTATCAATGTAAAATGAATCAGAATATCAAAGACCAGCATCTGATCCAGAGACTATGAGCTAAAGGAGCTATTTCCTTAATAACAACTCATACATTGTAGCACACAGTTGAATATATTGACCTATATTACTGTTGTTTACCTGTGTTTTCTTAACGTGACATAATTTGTCGTTTATTTGCTGTATTTACAGGTTGCATAACCCCGCCTACTTATTTTCAGGTGACCAGTGTGGCTCTCATTGCGGGTCAGTAATATGTTGATTAATTGGGATTACGAGTGTGTGATCAACAAATGGAGCTGAGCTAAGTGATGTTCTTTCATTTTTACTGCAGATTTAGTGGCATGCCCTGCCTTTCTCAATCAAGTGTGTAGCGAATCCTTCCTGATTCGATTAGTCTAGATAATTCATGCTTATTTACTAGGGGTGGCCCGATACACCTTTTTCATGTCTGATACCGATACTGATACCACACTTTGAGCATCTGTGGATTTCCAATACCATCTTTTACCCATCTTTTACAACAACCAATCTGTTAATACAGCTGTCTGAATCCAAAACGGCCTCCTGGTTCCTCTAGGGGGCGCTGTGTAAGTCATAAACTTCAGTTTCTACACCCATATAGCGCCCTGTGTGTCCGGTCTGGAGTTCTACACACACGTTTCAGTCTCCCACGGCTCTGTGTTGGAGTGCAGGTGTCTGTATTTTAGTGCACTATGTAGGGAGCAGGGAGCCGTTTGGGAATCAGAGAACTAGAGGATCCTGGAGAAAACTGCTTATGCTACAACTGCACAGACACACAGACAAGAACAATGTAAAATATAGTATCAAGTCAAAATTAAGCTAAAAAAGAAATACTTTATATTCTTTATATATACACTATACTATATACCCAAAATACTGTAGTCAGTAAGAGAGTTGGATATAAATACTATAGATACATAAATGAATAAACTGATGAAGTGTCAGGTTTCAGCCAGCGGCCAGTAGAGGCCGCTGCTGTTAACTTGGTAAATGGGACTCTTATTTTGAATTAAGTGTATGTTTGTGTCTGTGGTCACAGTGTCAGCTGTCTGGTGTTTATTTAAAGTGATTGTGTTTTATGATTGGTTCCTGTCAGAGTGTGTTTAGTATTTAAGCTCTGAGTTCTAGTTTTAGTTGCTGGTCAGCCCTCATGTTTCCTGCTCCTTGTGTGTCTGCGATTAGCTGTGCTTAAATCAGGCCACTGGTGTCTTTTTGTTTTTGTAGTGTAGAGTCTCTGTGTTCTTGTGATAAAATTCCATTAGTTGGAATCTGCACTTGCGCCTCGCCTAACTCCCCGTGCACGGCTAGACGTGACAATAGTTCACTAATTAACATAAAATGTGGTTTGGAGACTCTATAAAGAGACTATTCTTACATGCAATAGTGAAATAAGTAGTGATACTGTGTATGAAACTGTTGCAGATGTACTAAACACAAAACTAAGTTCATTTTAATCTCATTAATCATGTCTGAAGTGTGAGAACTTGTTAATATCCCACAGTAAGCAGCATTGCTCCCTCCGTGTCCAAGATCTCTGAAATCCCAGTTTAACTCCTGGATGTAACCAATTACCCAACATTTAATAAAAGAGTAAGTTAATGGGCTACAACTAATGTAACCGCCAGATGTAATTAAAGTCTCTGAAAGCAGAGAGAAGAGAGTTCCTCACATCCCTTCAGTTGATGATTCAGTTGATGAACTCTATAGTGGAAAGAGCCTCATGGTTTTGTCTCACTTCTATTGGTCCATTCATCCTAAAGTGGTCACACAACCGAAAGAGCAGCATTTTTAATATGTTTTTGATATGAGTGGTGACACTGATGTGACGCGTCCACTGCTATCCCTGTCACTCAGCTAGTTAATTACAGCCTCTGCCGGGGTGTGAAAGCTCATGTCAGGATCTTTGACCCTCAGGCTCGACGGAGCCCTGGAGAGCGAGATGCCCTCACTGACCACCTGACAGAAGAGCCCGCCCCTCTCTAAACGACGTGTGATAAACAGAGCAGATCGTCTACGTCCACTTCTGCATGTTTTCATGAGGGTCACACGTAGGAGGAAGGGGACAACGTCGTGTCATCAATGTCAAGAGGTGTGTGTGTGTGTGTGTGTGTGTGTGTGTGTGAAGCTCGTTGGTGATGGCAGTGACGGATGGAGATGAAGAGTGCTTGGACCCCTGGGACCCGAGCTAGTCCAGCATCGCAACAATAGGCCTCGCTCCGTGGGGGGGCTTTGACTAGCCATGACTGAGGCATGGGGCGGAAAATAACACACTGACATGTTTCATTAAGCTTGTTAAGTCCATCCTCACCCCCCCACCCCGCCCTGCTCTCACACCCCCCTCGGCCAGAAAACTGTGGAAATGGGACTAAATAAAGCCCCGTTAGATTGATTTTATCATGGTTATGGGACATGGTTGGTCATGGCGTGTGACAAATCACAGTATAATAAAACAAAACTATTAATCTTTATCACCATAAACATAATTCTTGGTGTGGATGCCAAGTTGTCAGTAGGTTGGCTCACTAACACAGCAAATATTCGTCACATTTAAAGGCATTAAAAGTGACGTCACATTTAAAGACCTTTTTATTCAATATTCTGATAAAGATGGTGTTTTGTCTTGTGTGCTGCATTTAAACAGCAAAAATGTCTCAATAAAGCTTTATACATTCATATATGTTTATATCACTGTGTTTGTGAGCCAAGTTTTCACTAAACATTTCAATATTCACATTGAATGACTTTCTACGTCATCATGACCACTCATCTGGCCGCTTCTCCTCATTCACAGGAAAAATGGCTTGATAAATCTGTATCCGTTCATAGGTTTGACATAAAGACTGTACAGTTTCATGACAAATAACACTACAAGAGCCAAAAGGGCCAATGAGTTGAGGTTATAAAACTATTCTATTGATATTCTATAAATGAATGAAACCTTCAGGCCTCGCGCCGAGCGAGAAATTAAACGACAAACACACAGAAGTGCGTGACGGTGCAAATGCTTTCAAATGAAGAAGGAAACACGGTTAGCGCTAGCCTTGTCTCATCCACACTAGGACCCACAGAAGCGAGGACGTGTCTCCAATAACACCCTCTAAACCCCGAAAACACACTCCACACACTCCCAGGAGAGAAACAATGTGATTTCCAGTGACCAGCACCAACCTGAGTCTGTGCTGAAGGCGAGAAAAAGAGTGGCGGCTAACTAAATAACGGCTAATACGGAATGAAAATTAAAATGCCATCGCTTCGAGCCGAGATGAAACCAGTGGGGCTCGAGGAGCAGATTGGGTTAGTCTGACCAAAATCATATCACTAAAGACTCGCCCTCTCCACAAACTCGATCCCGAGCAATAACCGCCCATTATTAAGCGCTCGCTCGGCGCCCACACTCTGAAATTCAAACGTCTGCACCGACTGTAGGGCCGATTAGATTAGAGGGCCGAGCCGGAAACTGACCACTGGGGAGGCATACTGATCTGGGGGGTGGGGGGTTATAGCAATACAGTTTAGCCATAAAAGCCCATTCTACAACTTGCAGCATGTTCCATAGGGTCCGAAAGTCTGAGACCACTAGAAACTTTGCATTTAATTTCATTTCTATCACTTTATTTCATGAACACAGTCGTTGAAAAAGTATTAATTATTTCCAAGCCGCTTGTCCTTGACCCGGGAGGCGGAGGGTCGAGGGGTGCTGGAGTCTGTTCCAGCTCTCATAGGCGGAGAAACACTTCCGTCCATCACAGACAGCAGCGAATAGAATAGTAGAATCCTTTCAGTTTCATCATGAATTCTATGAATTCTAAAATTCCTCAGTATTTGTGGATGATCCCTTAAACCTTAACTTTAGCGTGCTCTTGAGCTGATATCAGTTTCTTTTCCAATCTGACCTTCAAGCCAATAAATGTGGTCAATAAATTTGTTGACATTTGAATATTGTTGAATATTTTTTTTCCCGGTTTTACTATGAAGAAAAAAAACGTTCAGAATTCAACTCTTTGCTGAGGATCGCATGCTAATAACGTTTTTTATTGCGTTTATTTAGACTTTATGTTTTATAGTGTTCCTGTCCGCGCAGTCGTAGCATAAGCAATTCAGGATTAATGACGTTTTACTCGGGCCTGTGTTGGTCTGAACTTGACAGGACCGCTGGTTAAGGTTAAAATGTAAAATTTTGTCATATTTTATTTTATTTTCCCAATATATAAGCAAAAAAGGCAGAAATTGTGCTCTGATATGTCTTGCCTGCAGAGGAAGTGTACCTGTTGTTACCAAAAATGTAATCTGAAGAGGTAACCAGACTTGCATGCAAATGTGGCCTCTTAGACCCTAAAGGCACCCCAGAGCCCTTCCTTTAAAAGGTTCCCAGGCAAGGCTCATGCACTGATGCTCTGAAAGCCATCCGTGTGAGTTTGACTGTCTTATCTGCAGCTGAATCTGGAGGAAAAACTCTCCTAGGTTCACTTTATACGCATCATAATGAGGGAGATGCGGATGCGTAATGGCAGAAGAGCCGGGGCGACCTCCGAGACGGACGGCCCACACCTCTGAACTCTGTGCACCTAAATTACTTCAAATGTAAACCGATCAGTGAGGAGCGATAGGAGAGAGAGGCGAGGGAGGATGAAAGGTGAAGCGCGGGGCTCTCCTGTCCTGGGGCCTCCTTAGGCCGCCCCCGAACCCCAGTGACCAGAGCCCCCGTCTCCGATTTCTTTAGGACAAATTGTCTTATCAGGTCGGCAGCCGATTGTGCGAATAAGACACGACCCCGGCCGAGATCTCGCAGACATCCCAGTGAACAACCGATGGGGCAGATAACGTGGATCTGTGCAGCCAGTGGAGTGGCTAACAAGCGGCCATTAGACGTTCCTTTCATGGGGGCTGCGGAAGGAAGGTGGGCTGACAGCCGGAGAGGAGTTTGGAGGGGGGGCTTTGCAGAGTGGGGTGAAGAAGGTGGGGTGGGGTGGAGGGGGTTGCAACAAAGTAAGTAACCTTTCAGGTCTGCAGCATTGTGTGCCGTTAAAAGCTGTGGCCTTTGTGTTTGGGGAGCTGGAGGAGAGAGAGGGAGCTGAGGTGAGGGGGGGCAAAGATGTGGGGGGGGTGGAGATAAGTGGCTCCTCCTCTCAGATTCATGCTCCACTACTCCTGCAGGAGAGCCAGTGGAGACACTGGGAGTGAGAAAGAGAGAGAGAAAGAGAGAGAGTGAGAGAGAGATCAGGGACACAGTGGTGGCTTTGTGACAGCAGTGGTCCCCCGGTCGAGAGAGAGAGAGAGAGAGAGACTCAGAAAAGATGGACATGCTTGGGAAGACGCAGAATGCACCTTGAGGATACTCAGGTTGAAGGTGGAAAGAGATAGAAAAGGTCAGCAGAGAGAGAGAGAAATAAGAGAGAGGGGGAAAGAGGCAATAGAAAGGGAAAGAGATTGGAAAGAGTAGAGGGAAATAAGAAATAGAGGGGAAGAAAGAGAAGAGAGGAGGAAAGGGAGAGTGTGGAAAAGAGCCAAAAGGAGAGCGGTAGAGAACAAGAGAAAGAGGAGGTGAGGAGAAATTGTGAAAGAAAGAAAGAAAGAAAGAAAGAAAAAAGAAAAAAAAGAAAGAGAGAGTGGTGAGAGTGAGGGAGAAGGGAAAGAGAACAGAGGGATAAAAAGACGAGAAGAAAGAAAAGGAGGTAAAGAACGAGAGAGAGAGAGTAAGGAGAAGAAAGAAAGAAAAAGAAAGGAGAAGAAAAAAAAAGAGAGTCTAATGAGAGAGAGAGAGGTGGGAGGGAGTGTCTGATTTCACCCCTTGTCCATCAAGTATCTTTTTTTCCTCCTTTTTTGATGGAGTGTCAGGCGAAGATAATGGAGAGAATGAGTCTGAGCTACTTCCTCTCTCGGCTCTGCGGGTCGGACAGCCTCACACTGCAGAGCCTCACACTGCAGAGCCTCACACCGCAGAGCCTCGCACCGCAGAGCCTCACGCTCCAGAGGCTCACGCTCCAGACCCTCACACTGCAGAGCCTCACACCGCAGAGCCTCACACTGCAGAGCCTCACACTGTAGATCTTCACACCGCACAGCCTCACACTCCAGAGCCTCACTCTGCAGAGCTTCACATCGCAGAGCCTTGCATCGCAGAGCCTCACGCCGCACAGCTTCACACTCCAGAGCCTCACACCACAGAGCCTCACACCGCAGATCCTCACACTCGAGAGCCTCACACTCCAGAACCTCACACTCCAGAGCCTCACACTCCAGAGCTTCACACCGCAGAGCCTCACACTCCAGAGCCTCATTCCGCACAGCCTCACACTCCAGAGCCTCACACCGCAGAGGCTCGCGCCACAGAGCCTCACGCCGCAGAGCCTCACGCTGCAGAGCCTCACGCCGCAGAGCCTCGCATTGCAGAGCCTCACACCGCAGAGCCTCACGCTGCAGAGCCTCACGCCGCAGAGCCTCACGCCGCAGAGCCTCACGCCGCAGAGCCTCACGCCGCAGAGCCTCGCATCGCAGAGCCTCACGCCGCAGAGCCTCACGCCGCAGAGCCTCACGCCGCAGATCCTCGCACTGCAGAGCCTCACGCCGCACAGCCTCACGCCGCACAGCCTCACGCCGCACAGCCTCACACTCCAGAGCCTCACACCGTAGAGCCTCGCACCACAGAGCCTCACACCGCAGATCCTCACACCGCAGAGCCTCACATTCGAGAGCCTCACACCACAGAGCCTCACGCTCCAGAGCCTCACGCCGCAGAGCCTCACACTCCAGAGCCGCACACTCCAGAGCCTCACATTTGAGAGCCTCACGCCGCAGAGCCTCACGCCCCAGAGCCTCACGCCCCAGAGCCTCACGCCGCAGAGCCTCACACTCACGGGCAACACCAGCACACACAGAGACGTGGAGACACGTAATCTGTGGAATAAGTGATTACTGCTTTGGGTTTCAATAACTGAATAGAGCTTCAATAACTGAATAGAGAAACCTAGTCAGGTCACCAGGACAAACCCAGTCCACATGATCAACTGTCCGCTGTAAGACGTTTGTGCCCCTGAAACAGTGCAGGAAGGAAAGTGTTGTCTAATAACGTACTCGTGTATTTTAATGGTGACTACAAGCACTGAAAAAAATCAGCTTAAAGATGTTAACATGATCAGAATACTCATAACGTCCAACAGTCTTACTATAGAAGTTGTTTAAACTGAGTATCACTACGAAACAGTCATTTACAGTGGAGCTGCCTTCTCACTGGTAGTAACGCAATTTCATGTTATATATTTCACTCACACCACACCTTTACTAAGGAACCTCCACCGGCTCCCTGTGGTGCTCGTGTTCAGTTCAAATCCTTAACACTTGCTTTTTTAGGCCAAAAACGGACTTGCACCCCCAAACAGAACAGCACTGATCAAACAACGTGTCACTTCTCGTCCTCTCAGGGCT
>JBBPDC010000017.1:9318918-9335473 GCA_037974485.1 Hemigrammopetersius urotaenia
AGTACAGTTTAGAACCTGATACAACTTCAGTACCGTCACAGTACAGTTTAGAACCCGATACAACTTCAGTACCGTCAGTTTCTCCCAGGCAGTGGAGACATTAGTAAATGTGTAAATCTGAATGTGAGCTCGTCTCTTCACAGCTACACTCTGGAACACGACTGCACGGATCTCAACGACTACCTTGACGGTTCTAACCATGAGGTGGATCGGCAAGAGGAGCTGGAATACGAGGTTTGGATCCCAACACATCCTCACATTAGTCCAGTTACACTAATATGTCGCTGCATTAAATCTTAACTGAAAGTTTGAGATTCTATTATATGATAAGATCCTCCCTGAACATCTGAGGAAAACACAGTCAGAATTTATTCTTCAAAGGACTATAAACTCTTCTTAACATAATCTATCTATTCTTTGTTACTTTTAATTGAAGCATATTAATTTGGCTTTCTATGATTTTTAAAGTATTTTTTTCACTCTGTAGCACTTTGAGATTTGTGTCAAATGAAAAGTGCAGCAACAAATAAAATGATTATTATTATCATTATATATATCTCCACTTACCGTTTCTCTCATACTCCCGAAAACTGCCCTGCATAATTCATATATGACCCCAAATCAGGAAAATCTGTATGGAAAAATAGAAACCACTGCTGTAGTCGTGTCCTGACCTTCCTCCAGTTTTAATGATATTATGCAGAACCAAAAATGCAAATCTCTTACAGTCTTTCTGTAAGGAACGTCGTTTTTCAGTCGTTTTCTTATTGATTTCTTGTCATACTGGAGATCTTCTGCCCATCTTTTCTCCTCTAAGACCAAATCCTGATTACAGTCACTACGTCTGAAACCATGAATAATTAAAAACAATTAAAAAAATGCCCCTCATCCCGTCTTTTTGGGGGGGATTTGCAGAAATTAATGTATTTTAACTAATTAAATGAAGTTGACCATTCATAGTTTGTACCGAACTATAAGCCAAAGGAAATTTAAACTGTTTTATTTGTGTTTTCCAAACCCAAATCAGATGATGTAAATGAAATATTCCACCTACAGCTCCATCTGACAGCAAAGCTCCCCGTATTCAGTTATAATGACGGCGTTCGAGTTTTAATTGGTTCCTCAGAAGCATCTGTGGTGCTGTGCGTTTCCGCGGCGATGCATTTGATCCATCCCCCCGTCTCTCTGTTAGGAGGTCGAGCTCTACAAGTCCAGCCAGCAGGACAAGCTGGGCCTGACGGTCTGCTACCGCACCGACGAGGAGGAGGACCAGGGCATTTACGTCGGGGAGGTGAGGAACCGCCCGCCCCGACATTTCAGAAACGCAAAAGCTGGAGCTGTGATCATCATTTCACTGCCTTTTTCACTTCCTCAGGTCAACCCCAACAGCATCGCCGCCAAAGACGGACGCATCCGGAAGGGCGACAGGATCCTGCAGGTACGCGCTCAGCATCCCCGATTCTTTTATCCAGAAATATTCTTTAGGATTCTTTACAGCCAAAAAAATAATAATAACCAATAATAATAGCCATTAATAACCCAAAGATCGTTCTTTAAAGGGCCCATAGCACTTATTTTGATTAGATTTTCTTTCATTTCATTGGCTGACTTCTGAGGTTTGTGCAGTTTTATGCATTTTTAACTATTTCTAGCCGGTCTGTATGACTTTCAATAGGTTGCTTTCGTTTGAATATTGAAAATGGGCGGAGCTTAACTGCTGAGTAACTGCAGGTCAGGCTCAGGATCTAAAAAAGAGATTGATGTCTGACAGTGCATCAAAAATAAAGTTTTTTTCTGTGCTTAAGAACCCATTATATATTGTTCTTTAAAGGGCCCATATCCAATCATTTTCCATTATTTTCCTATATTTTATGGGTCCACATACAGTTTTATGCAGTTTTCTGTATCCCTTTACAACAGGCTGCTTTTGTTTATGACTCATAAATATAAATAAGCTTTGATTCCATATGAGACAGAACAGGCTGAAACGCTGGGCGGAGCTAAAGTGAATAATTGGATATGCAAAAATTTGTTAATGTTTGTGATGTCACAAAAACTGAATTCACAGTTTGCAGCTTAGTTTCCAGATGTGGACTGGGAAGTTCTGAAACTTCTGTTTGAAAACCACAACAAACTGTAAATTCATAAGATACGGGCCCTTTAAATATTATATGGGCCCTTTAAATGTTACATTTGCAGATGAGATGCGTGAATGTGAAAGAAAATGTCCAGTTAAAGAACCATTAAAGCAGGCGTCCAGTTCATGACAGAAAACGAGGGCATCTCACACTTGATCAGAGGTTTGAGGGGTAAGAGCTTGACTGGAAGGTCAGATATTTATTCTCGCACTTGCAGGTCGCCTCAGATCAAGCTCCCAACAGGGAAAAAGAAAGAGACAAACTGGGGTCTCTGGGGTGGCAGCGCGGTCCAGACTCGATTCTATTACAGCTTCTAGTTCACACTCGGAATGTTTATTTACACTCGGAATGTTTATTAACACTCGGAATGTTTATTTACACTCGGAATGTTTACACTCGGAATGTTTATTTACACTCGGAATGTTTAAACTCGGAATGTTTATTAACACTCGGAATGTTTATTTATATCCAGAATGTTTATTTACACCTGAAATGTTTACACTCTGAATGTTTATTAACACTCAATGTTTACACCCGGAATGTTTATTTGGTTACATTGTTGCAGCCTTGGGCCCCACAGTGGTGCAGCGGGTAGCACACCTGCAGGTTTGGGGGTTTGAATCTGGGTCCTAGTCGTGTGTGTGTGTGTGTGTGTGTGTGTGTTCTCCTCGTGGTGTGGATTTTCTCCGGGATCTCGGGGTTTCTCCCACAGTCTAAAGACAAGAGGGTCAGGTGAACTAGGGATTTAAAATTGACCATAGGTGGGTGTGAAGTGTGTGTGTGTGTGTGTGTGTGTGCCCTGCGGTGGGCTGGCACCCCGCCCAGGTTGAGTCCCTGCCTCACACCCCTGGACCCCGGATAGACTCCGGGTTCCTGCAACCCCAGTAAGGATTAAGCAGTTCCAGAAAATGAACGAGTTCCTGCCTTTTGTTTTCTCTATAATTTATTGTAACTATATTGCAGAACTCGTTAAATGTTTCAGTACATGCTGCATAACTGTGTAATAAAGAGTCTTGAGTCTTGATACTGTGTTTTTCAGATAAACGGGGTGGAGGTCCAGAACAGGGAGGAGGCGGTGGCCATCCTGACCCGAGAAAACAGCATCAACTTCTCTCTTCTGCTGGCCAGACCAGAGATAGAGGTGAACACAAGAGCCGAGACCCGCTTTAGTGACGTTACATTACACCAGATCTGTGGGGGAGATGAACCACACACACCTTACACACACACACTTACACACACGCTCTCCAAGACGGGTGCATAGCTAATACAGCCACTCCATCCCCGGTGACAACAGATCCCAAAATTAATGGCTTGTTTTGCTGATGGAGGGGAAATGGAAGGCTCACATCAGTCATGGCTGAATCATGCGATCGCTCTTAGTGAAGCCCGTCAAGGATTTGCGGCAGTTCCATTAACGCAATTCCACAAGGAGGAGAGGAAGAAAATCAGAGCGAGAGAGAGGGAGAGAGGGATGGAGGAAAAAAGCAGGTTTAGAAAACACTAGAGAGGGCACCATTAAAAAGACACGACAAAAGCACAGAGAAGAGATTGATGGAGAACAGATACAAAAAGATGCAACGCTGGGGCACAGCGGGGGAGAATTCACCCTCAGTCAGCCTTTTCTTGCACTTTCAAGGGCACAAATGAAGGTTCACTGATCCATTTCTTTAAAATATGGCATCCCTGGGAAACAAAAGTGGTCTATTTGCAAAACAGAACCTTTAATGTTTTATTTATTCGCCAGAATTTATTACACTTACTCTACCGACATGCAAACGCAGAGCAAAAGCAAGCCATTAGTCACACTGTTAAGAGAAAGAAGCGTTAAACGACCATCTCTTTTTAACAGAAATGGTTTAAAGGGAAATTCCTCAGATTTTTTTAAATGTCTAAATTGTTGAGAGTAATTCAGAGTGGGTTTGGTGTGAAATGGTTCACTGGAGGGATTTCTTTACAGAACCAGGAACTAAATACAGCCACTTTATTAACAGTCGAACAATCTAAAGCCACCACTGAACTCCACCAGTCTTTATATGGAACGTTGACCATAAAATAGTAGCAAATCTGAAAAATTATGTTTTCTTTGGGGATACTTTGCCATACAGTGCCTTTAACAATGCATGTTTTACGCCAAAATTGGAATTGGCCTAAAAATCCTACTTCTGTGTTAAAGCTTAGACATTTTCCCGGTTTCTAACATCACCTCAATGAGTCACGTTTTCCAGTTTCAATAAAAGAGGTTTTTCTAACCACATTGCTATGGATTACCCCTTAAAAATTGAATCGTGAGAGAAAAATCAGTAAAAGTCCCCTTTAACGTCGCCACTTAATGTGCTGGCAGTTCAATAGAACATCTATGAAACCCCCCTCAGCCGTGAACACAGTGAACGCGGCTCGGTCCTGATGAATAAAACAGTGCGCTAATTTGAGGCGACGTGCTACATTAACAAGATCTGACCAACAGAAGAGCAATCCTGTAGCTCCAGTTCTCTCCTCTTCACAGAGACAAAAGAACAAGTGATTAATGATGGGGTGGGTGGCGTGATGAGTTACCATTTCTGGAGAGGAACAGGGTAGAGAGAGAGAGAGAGAGAGAGAGAGAGAGAGAGAGAGAGTGAGAGAGAAAGTGAGAAAGAGAGAGAGAGAGATGGAAGGACGCTGAGATTAAAGTATCAAGAGGCGGTGAGGAGAGAAAGAGAGAGAGATTGAGAGAGTGAGAGAAAGTGAGGAGTGAGAGAGAAAGTGAGAAAGAGAGAGAGAGAGAGAGTGACAGAGAGAGAGAGAGAGAGAGAGAGAGAGAGAGAGAGAGAGAGAGAGAGATAGACACGAGGCATGTCACAGCCAGATAGTGAAGATAATCAATGCCTCTTTCCAAGTAATTCGGAGAACCATTCGGATGATATTGCAATTGATTACCAGCTTAACAACCTCTGGCAGAAATAGTCAATAGATATAATTCAACCAAATCAAGATACTCCTGTAGCAGCACTGACATAGAGATGAATACATAAAAGATACTGTACTGCATCAAGACTCTGTGATGATCTGAAGAAATAATATAGAGGTCCTTATAATCTTACCTTGTTGATCTATTTAACATACAATTCAATTTTGGATACCTTTTTCCAGCAGAGACCCACAGAGTCTACAAAACTGCATATTTATACCGCCATCTAGTGTTGAAATGTGTTAGTGCATGCACTCATTCAAAGAGCTGAAGTAATAATGGTGATTTTGCATCTGTTGCCTGGTAACTGTCTTCTAATAAGTGCTCTCATTTCTCTTTCTCTCTCTCAAATCATCAACTCCAAATGGCGTGAACAAAACGACTGGGGCGACCTTTCATATTCCTGTGAAATGAACAAGACGGATGCTCCTCTAGACCCTGAAGACCTGGACTGTGACTTACCAGTAGGCATGAGTGTGGACAGTCTCAACACCTCCCACTTGCCTAGTCTGTGTCGTCTTCAGCAGCAGAGAGTCCAGATGAGTGTTCAAGAGAACCCATTACGCCAGGAGACGCCGCGGCTTAGCCTGGCTACACTCAATAACAGTCAGGAGCTGGACAGCGGTGTGGGCCGCACGGACGAGAGCACCAGGAATGAGGAATCTTCCGAGCATGATATCCTCCTAGGCGATGAGCAGACCAGCGCCTCCAACACAAACACCACCAACACGCCGCACAGCATTCGCAAGTTTAGGCCTAGCAGGAGTGGAGGAGATACACCCTCCCCACTACTCCACATCAGGGAGATCCACCTCAGCACAGACTCCCTGGAATGTGGGGGCGCCGGGGCGTACCTGCACGATCCAGTGAGCGCCATGATGATGCCTGGTTTGACCGAGGAGGAGTGTGAGAGGTACCGGGAGCTGATGGAAATCAAGTGTCGCTATGAAAGAAACATGAAGAACGGCAACATTGGGCAAAAGTCTGAGGAAGGAGGGAAGAAGGACGGGGAAGGAGGGGACGGGGAGCCGGAGGGCGAGACAGAGGTGGGTCTGGACGAGAACTGCAACGAGAGCCTGACTCCGCATGAGATGGCGCTCCTGGAGGAGGAGTTGCGGCACCTAGAGTTCAAGTGCCGGAATATTCTGCGGGCGCAGAAGATGCAGCAGCTGAGAGAGCGATGTCTGAAGGCATGGCTCCTGGAAGAGGAGGCATCAGGGAGGGTGTCCTCAGACCTGCAGGTGTCCCCACTCCATGAGCTGTCTGATATCAAGGAACTTCCGGAGAGAGAGCGATCAGACAAGGACAGCAGCAGTGCTTACAACACCGGCGGAGAGAGCTGCAGGAGCACACCTTTGGTGAGTGACCACCTCTCTCCACCTCTCACACAGATGGAAGAGACTGGATCTCCTCTGCAAGTAAGGCACCGAGACCGACCCAGCTGGAACGAGAGGGGGCGTGGCAGTCTCAACTCCTCCTACTCACCCAGCAGCTACAAGAAGTTCCAGATGAACACCAGCGTCAATCAGAAGTTCCGTTCTTTGTCTCGGGAAGGTGTTGCTCGCCCGCTGGCAGATGGCGGAGCACAGGGAAGGAGCTCTAGAGCCAACAGCATCCATGAAAGAACTGGCGGCCGGAGCGCTGAGTCGAGTCCTTACTTCACCCGACGCCACCACTCGAACCGACCTCCACCTGAGCGCTACCAGAGCTGCATGCAGCTGGGTTCCTCCTTCTCAGAGACTCCCATGGAAAGAGCTGTGGACGGGGAGAGTGAGGCACAAGTGGCCAGTAGTGGGCGGGCAAGCCCCATGAGCTTAGGGAGCAGCACCTTCGGCCCTGTGCTTCACCCCAGCCCGGTGAAACGCTCCCTGGATTTGCCTTTGCCACTCGCCCCTCCATCCCCACGCATGGAGTGGAAGGTGAAGATCCGCAGCGATGGCACCCGCTATGTTGCCAAACGTCCCGTTCGCGACCGCTTGCTGAAGGCCCGAGCTATGAAGATCCGCGAGGAACGCAGTGGCATGACCACGGATGACGATGCCGTGAGTGAAATGAAAATGGGGCGGTACTGGAGCAAGGAGGAGCGCAAACAGCAGCTGCTAAAGGCCCGCGAGCAACGCAGACGCCGCGAGTTTATGATGCAGTGCCGGCTTGATTATCTTCGCGATCAAGGCCAGGAGCCAGGAAAAGAGGGCCAGCAGGACTTAGGCCAGGCCCCAGGCTCCATTCTGGAGCTGAGTCAGAAGAGGAGCTCCAAGAAGCGCAACCGCCGCATCTTGGACAACTGGATCACCATCCAGGAGTTGCTGGCGCATGGATCGCGCTCTCCAGATGGGACCAGGGTGTACAACCATCTTCTCTCGGTCACGACAGTCTAAGAGATGGAGGCACAGAGGAAGGAGAAAGGACGAGAGCTCATCAGGTTAATGGTTTTCTTTCCCGAGATTTGGACGGAACCAGAAGCACAATATTCAATTACTTCAGCACAAACAGGACTGCAACTGAAAACGCAGGCAGAACAAGGACCTATGGGGTGCACTGTACATATAGCTGCAAGACGGGATAAAGGGTCTGTGATACACATCCCGAGAACAGGAAACTACTGTTGAAAACTGCTATCGTCGGATCTGGACAAATGTGACCCTGGCTGCTTAATAAAATGCAGAATCCCGATCATTTAACTACACAATGCTAATACAATCAAGACATAGCTTCGTTTTTTATCTCCACTCCCAATATCCTGAATGGTAGTCTACAGAACTGATTATATGCCATTAGGTTGATGAGACAACATGGTGCTAAATTTGCATGGTGCTTCTGTTTGATCGTCTCTTACCTGCAGCTCAACTGGACAAAAACCCAACCGGTACACTTTGAACCAAACAAGGGTCCCCAATCCCGGTCCCGGCTCCCACAATCCTACCACACAGACCACGAGGAGCTTGTCAATTAGTTAACGAGTTGAATCAGGTGTGCAAAAAGGTGCAGGAGTGTTAGGTCGCCAGGACTGGGAGCCCCTGACTGAAGACGAGGAATGTACATCTAAACACCTCCAGGACTGACGTCCATTCTTTGTTGCTGACTAAGCCATGTTGCCTAAAGCACACAGTACATGCCATCACCAGCAGACAGCTTAGGTCTGAGCACGAAGAGGAAGCAGAATGTACCGAATTAAAGCAGACAAGGGATTTAGATCACTAGAGTAGTAATCTATGATGCTAAAGACAAAGGAAAATACACAAACCGTAATGAATAAATTTCTCTGATTTGTAAATGAATGTGAGTCAACAGCTTTACTGATTATTTTTACCACTTTTATGCCGATCACTCTAACCTTTGGACAAGTTTGCATGACTTTAACAGCAAGAGGCATCATACATACATACATAAACCGAAATATTCTATGGACTATATGGTTGTATATCCATTACTCTGTATACTATGTATGTGATCCCAGTTTTGCCGTCTTTTGTTGCTATTGATTTGTCGGTGTGTTAGTCCCGAAGTAGATTTCCATGGCTATATTATTATAACTGGTGATTCCTGTCGATTGATATCAGTGGTCCTATTTACACAAGATGTGAAAAAGCATTAGCTCTTTAAATGGTAAATCCGATGTACTGTTGACATCTACAGCGTTTTAGGGGAATAAAAACCATTTTGTATGATTGGTACAAACCGACTCGGCTCCGTGTTTGGTGTCAAGCAGGAAAAGAACAGCCTTTCCAACAGCAAGAACATATTTTATAGAATAAGAGCAATAAATAATCACATATCATTTCTCTGAAGTAGGTTTTCATTGAAACCCCATACATATATACAAATAAAACTTCGTACAATTTCATTTCTTTAAATATAGTTACTGCTCTGACACACACATACTGATACAACTTTACAGTTACATTTTGTCCCCCAGGCCCTAAAGCGTAAACAATAGTTTTTCTCTCTCTATGCCCCGCCCCCCACACACCCCCCTGCCAGTTATAGACACATAGCACAGTCCATTCCAGAGTAAATACAGAGTATTTATAGTAGCTAGTATGTACATTCAGGTTTATACAGCGTCATTCAGTTAAGTGCAGTAGAACATGCAACACGTGGCACAGTGGCGCAAGACATCAGCATAGCCAATCAGAAGGAAGGATGCACACCATCCGAAACTCCACATGGACATGTCTGTTAAGTCACTTCTCCAGGCAAATCGCTTTGTGTCCTCCAGGCCTCGTAACACTGAACGCAAGAACAGGAGTGAAGCTGTCGAGTCTGAGAGAGTAAATGGGCTCGTTAGGAGTAGCAGGAGGAGCGACTGGCGTTTGTTCTATAAACTTAGATTTTCAAAAAATTAGGATTTTTTCCATCAACCCTGTGACACGAACTTCAGAGCGACCTCATACGGCGTCCCTGATTGGTCGAATCGGTCTCTCGTCTAAGAAAGCTACGTACAGTACTGCGCAAAAGTCTAAGCAGATGGTTTGACGTCAGCAATGGGTTTCTTTCTGCCCGCAAAAACACAAGTGAACATTATAATTATCGCAAACAAACAAGAAAACAGTAAAAAGTATCAAGATTTTTTCCCTCTAGCCACTGTGTGGATTTAAAAAATTATATAAGTAACAATTTATTATGGGTCTCCAAGAGGAAAGAGGTCTGGAAATTTACTGTATTGTTATTTGCATTTATTGTAATATTAGTGTCTTTAACACGCCGGCCCAGTAGGAAAGAGCGTAATTTCTCAGGGGTCTAAGACTTTTGCACAGCGCTGTAGGGACTTCATAACAGCTGCATAAGCACTGAGTAACATCCACAATACTTCATCATTCATGAACAGACAGGGATCACAAGTAAATTATCCGCTTAAACTAAAAAATGAGTGTTTAAAGAATTACATGGCACTCAGTTTATTACACTGTTATGAAGCAGCATTACCAAGTAATGTAGCTTATAAGACAAAGTCCTCAGTATCAGATAGATGGAAGAAACGGAGTGAAAATGTTCACACGCCGTATCCCGTATGTATGAATATGCGACTGCATGCTCTGGTGAGTTCACATATTTTGTTTTTGGCAGCTAGCTGCACACTTTAGTGCATGATTTCTATTGATTTGTTTAGTTTAATGTACTGGAAAACATAACAAATTTTAAATAAAGTGTTAAATTCAGCAAATAAACAGTAGCTGTGTCTGTGCAGAGGATGTGCTTTTGCTTAATCAGGGTGACGAAAGTACACAAAATACTTTTAAATACAGTAATCCAATGCTTTTCGCGGGGGTTACATTCCAAGAGAACCAGCTTATAGTGAAATAACGCGTTGTGTTTTGGTTTATCATGTAAACCCAAAATCTGCTCCCAGAACACTTTAATTTCATTTTAAACTCAGTTTAATGCATTACCCTTAAAGAGAATGGAAAGGTAAACCCGTATTCGCCTCTTTTAATTTAAATTCCCCGCGGAGATCTGCAACTCGGAGGGATGCGAGACAAAAGTTTTGGGACACCGAGGCGAGGTGAACGGTTTTTGGGGAATAACCCCTGATCTACTGCGGCTAAACATACAAATGACGGCTCGCTGGAAAGGTCTCCTGGAGATCTACTGAACTGTGGAGTTTGAAGTGTCTGAGAGCTTTCCCCACTGAGATATGCAACTTGGAAGGTCATGAGACAAAAGTACTGGGACACCGCAGCGAGGTTGGAGTTAGGGTTTCAGCTGTTATTTCGTGTCCCAGTTGTTTTGCTTTTGTTTGGCCAGTAAAAAGACAATGACCTTCTTCCAAGTCTATGTTTTCATGGCTGCATTTTTCGACCAATCAGAAATTATTCCTTGCTTTCAGGTTGGTTTCAGCTCGTTCACAGTACGGCGAGGGGTCCATGTTCCAGTGGAAAAGTGCCGTATGTGAGTAACCTTCAAATTCAGCATTAATTTTAGTCAAAAGAGTAACTAAGGAGGGATGGAAGTGGTGATGGAGGTGCTGGGGACTGGTTGGTGGTGTGTTTATGTGAGTGTGTATTTGGGAAATGGGGGGGGGGGGGGGGGTCGTGATCCTGTATCGAGGCACTGCGCTGATGAGTCTTTACTCTGTGTGCAAAAAACACAAACTTCTAGCAGAAAAGTAAAAGCAAAATAAAAAAAAATAAAAATAAAAAGCTTCCACTGACGACCTTCAAGTGCGAAAGGTATTTGCATGTGTGCCGGCGTTCGCATGCGCTCATTTAGAAACAGGAGGGCACGGATATGCAGCTTTGATGGAACTTCACATTCGTCAAAAGAGTGACTTGCTCAAGTAAGAGTGTATGGCTTCTAGCAATGAGTTTGGTGGCTTTTTTTTGTTTGTATTTTTTCAAGCTTACTGCAAAACAAGTTCCTGAATTAGGTAGCCCAGTTAAAGTTCTCAAAAGTTCTCAGTTTGTACACATGAAATCACACCATGTTAGTTTGGAAATAATAAAAAAAACAAAAAAACAAAAATAAATGCTCTTAGAAAACAAACCGTCACAGAAACGATATCCACTCGTATTAGTAGCAACTGTTACATCGAAAATATCAAGGATAATATCAGTAGCATTTGACATCGTAATAGTCATAACGAAAATAAAGGACGTTTAAACCGTACCGGGACTCGGACTGTACAATCAGAGTTCAGCGTCTGCTTGTTTATGGTACAGTTTGTCCAAAACATTACAGGAAAAAGTCACTGCCTGTACATTAAACTCCTCTATCGCTCTCTAACAGACGTCCCTTCATTCGTTACGTGATTCGGGTAGAATACAAAGTGTCGCTGCACCTCGACTGACCCTGGAACCTCGAAGGCTATGCTAAAAGTTGACAAATAAAAATAATCAGCTGGTCAGGTGAACTTGTTCGAGCTTTTACTGCTCGCAAAATAAATCAAAAGGTAAACATCGAGTGACACTATTCTAACAGAATTACCAGAGAGATTCAATTTCTCACTGGAATTTGACAATTAAATCAGGACTCCTTAATTATTTAAAGTAAAGAAACGTTATTAAATTGTCAAAAAAAGTTACAACAAAATAGTTTTTCTTCAAATTGTAGCTATCAACCCTCCATTAAAAGCAAACTGTAGGCTATGGTTGGCTTTATTGCAGAGTTCAAACAATCTGACGCCATTGCGTCGTGTTGTATTCTCAAAAGGACTTCCCTTTTCGACCCAAATACTGGAATGATGCCTCCCGCATGGCTCTCTCCTATGGTTTCGTTCCACTAAAAAAGTCTTGTTACATTAAAAAAAGGTTTTCAAATGACGAGGCGAAGGTTGCGGTACGGTTCAAAGTGCAGTCCAACGTCGAGAGTCGTTTGTATGAAGGAATGTGTCAAAACTGCCTGATCCTGGAATGATTGTCAGTCGAGGAAAAAAACAAAAAAAACATCTCAAACAATGAAGCAACTAGGATTTCACTGAAATCTCTGTTCCGTCAAAGTTCAGGCTTTATATTCTGGTCCTCCTCAAAGTCCCGCTCTCCTGTCCTCAGCCCAGCTAAAGAGCAGGGAGGCAGCCGGGCAGCACGGGCTCGCTCCGGATCCGCTAAATTTCTTTCTCTGGTTGTAGTTTGGCACCGATCTCTCGTGATCTCCACATCTGGCGAGCTCGTACTAGCAGACCCAGCTTGTCAAAGGAACCGAATGAGCTCTGCCTCGATCTCCGACCTCTGGATGAGTGTGAGTTCAGAAGTTATGAGTCCTGGTATGGATCATCGATTGCGTTCGCGGTTGGCATGCCGGTGTAGTCTCCACTCTACACGTGCGGGAAGCGGATGTGGAAGTAGCAGAGTCGAAGCAGCAGGTGCTTCCGCTTGCGTGGGCCTCGGCCCCTGCGGCCCCTCCGGACCCTTCCGCCCCTCACACCACTGTGCTGATGCGGTTGACGGGTTTGGACTTGGAGCTGCCGGCCGTACTGGTGTTGGACCCACCCCCTGGGCCTCCGCCCCCTCCTCCTCCCGTCCCGAGGCCCTGGCTTCCCACTTGCGGAGGAGCGGGGGCTGGGTGCGGGGGTGGAGGCAGTAGCGGCGAGAGCGGCGTGAGCGGCGTAAGAGGGGTGAGGGGGGAGGTAGGCGGGGGTAAAGGCGAGTGCGGCGGTGGTGGCGGGATGGAGGACAGGGGCGGGTAGTGCGGGAGGCCGTAGTGGGTGATGGACTGCGGGATGTGGCGGGCCGTGATGGCCGAGGGCGCCTGAGGGGGCGGCGCGAAGACAAAGTGATGAGGCTGCTGGTGGTGGAGCGGGTGGTGCAGCAGTGGGTGGGCGTGGACGGGATGGCTGTGGATATGAGAGTGAACGTGGGAGTGGATGTGAGGGTGGGGGTGAGGCTGGGAGTGGGACAGAGTGAGCGGGAGCTTGCCGGTAGGACCGGGAACGCGGACCAGGTTGGGATGTGGGTGGAAGAAGCTGAAGGACGGGACCACGGGCGAGTGGGGCGAGTGAGGGGACAGAGGCGGAGGGGTGCAGCCCATGCTGGAGTGCCGGCCCTGGGACAGCTGCTGGGAGAGCTGGGCGTGGGAGGGAGCGCGCTGGGCGCGGGGCAGGGAGCCACGCTGCAGGGTGTGATGATGGGTAGGGGGCGGATGGGCGATGGCCAAAGGCTGCACTTCGTATCTGTGGTGGTGGTGGTGGTGGTATGGAGGTGGAGGCTGGCCAATGTTGTGCCCTACGTTGTTGTGGCAGTACTGGGCGTGCAGGGCCTGGATCTTGGACGGCCCGCCATCCGACTGGCTGAGGGCGGATGGGGAGGGTGGTGGGGGACCTCCGGTAGTGGGTGGTGGCACGGGTGCCGGGTAGTGTGGCCCTGGGGGGATAAGGGGTGCGGGAGGCTGCTTGGCCCGCTTGCTGCCAAACAGGGAGCCCAGGAAGGAACCGGAGCTGCTCCCTCCAGAGCCGCTCCCCGCCCCCCCACCGCTGCCGCCAGGGAGCTGCCCCACCCCAACCGCCATCCCCATGCTCCCCGACGCGTTGTGGAACTGCCCCGGCCCACCCCCCACCCCTACTCCGGGGCTCAGGATGGGGCGGTGAGGCCGGTAGTCTTCCAGCCCGTAGCAGCCAGGAGGGGCGCCCCCCATGGGCAGACGCTGGTGAGGCCTTGGGCTGTTAATGATGGAGCCCTGAACAGACACAAGAAGCAGAGCAGAGATTAACCGCCAACAGAAACTAACAGCTGGGTTTCGAAGGTGTAGATGAAGATGGAGGGGACAAAGACATGCACACATGCTTTCACTGCCTTTCAAAAGGTCGGAATTTCTCTTCGGAATCAAGAAAAAACAAATTTAGTTTCAGCTTTTAAATGCTCTCTAATACGCTTTCAAACGATTTACAGAAAGGAAATTGTAGCATAACTGTGATAACTGTGTCTAATCCCAAAGCTGTACATTATTTCATTACGAAATGATCGTGAATGATCCAGGCGGACTGGTTCTTGAAGCCAAGATAAAAAAACTGCACAGCAATAAACAATTTAATTCGAAATAGCAAATATAATAGTCAACATCTAGAGTAATGTCTTGGTAGACAATAATAATTTGTTATCAATATTTCAATAAATATACACAGAATTCCAAGCTTTTGAAGGAAGCTGTACATTCTGTTTAACCAAAGCACAACAGAGTGTAAACGACAGTAAAAGGTGAGGATCTCGAGGTCCTGATGCTGCGTGCGGGGCTAAAACAGGCTTCAGGGTGAGGCGAGGAAGCTTCACATGCAGTGAGGACACTGAGGACAGATCTGTGAGTTTTGTTCAGGCGGCAGAAAGCTCTGCTGCCTGGCAACACGGAGGAAGATGCGACTTCACAGCAGGACGGACTCAGATTTAGTGGAGGCAGGGTGATGAGGCATGCAGGGCTGTTCCACTGGGATGCAGAAACAGGAGGACACACATTTGGGAAGCTGTTCAGAACTTACTTCGATGGTACTGTCCAACGAGCCGACGCTGTTCCTGCGACCGCGCTTCCCTGCACCCAACCAAGCACATTCGAAACTCAATCAGTCCATCGGTTTACATCAAACACATGCCTGTCTATTACACCAATGATGTTCAGCCACTACACAAAGCACCAGAGCCAGAAAAATGAGTGATATTTTCATCTATCAGGACATTTTTATGAGCCAGTTTAGTCGTCTCCAGTTCCACCCAGGCTGGGAAAGTCACAGGAAGGTCCTCCACATGGCCACTAACGTCAGTGGATGGCTCAACACGCTTGGAGGAGAACACTAACCTCCTCCAAGAACGACCCACCCAGTGAGACCAAAGGCAAATGGACCCCAGCCAGTGATCAAACCCAGCCTCTCTGGAGCCCGAGTCCAGTTTTAGAGTTTGTGGTACGTGCTTCATGCCAACAGGACCCAGCGCTACTCTGTTGCAACACGTGCCATTTTTTTGGGTGCAACTATTACTGTCGGGCAAAATGTTAATTTCTACCATGCCTGTCACTCGTTTGTGTACCTGTATGTGTGTGTGTGTGTGTGTGTGTGTGTGTGTGTGTGTGTGTGTGTGTATGTGTGTGTATCTACAGTGTCCTTGTATTTACTTACATATCCACTCTGTATATATACATATATTGATTGTGTACATACATACATACTTGCCTACACTTAGTTTACATATAGCTTACACACACACACACACACACACACATATATATATATATATATATTGTGTACATTATATACTGTACTATAGGTTTAGCATTTTATTCTATTCTATTATTTTCTTAATTTTTAATGCTCCTTCCTTCGCTCTGTTCACTTTCTGCCGTGACAAAGCAATCTTACTCCAGACTAATCTCAAGCTAACAGCGGTTTAGCAAATTCAGTAAAAGGTCAGCTAAGGTCGGCCCATCAATAAATAAACCTTGTAGCCAAATTAGAGAAGTGGATGATGGAAAGTGAACTGCTGCGTTACTGTGTGTCACGACCCGGTCCTGTGGTAGTGGAGGAGGAATGAGAGCACCTACGCAGACCGCCATCCTCGCACACAGGGTTTACTGATACGGGCCCGAAAACAGAACCGAAAACAGGCGCGATGGCCGAGAATGAACAGAGACACAGAGCGGGGAGCTGGGTAAGCCTAAGTGAGGGTATGCTACCGTGAGGGACTGAACAGAAAGACAAGTCTAAATACAGGTGAGGATTAACTAAGGACCGATCTAAACACGGGATGCAGAGGGAAATAACACAGGAGCGTGAGGGAGTCCAGTCACTGTCCATGGTCTGTAGCAACCCCTGGTGGTCGCAAACGGGAACTGTCCCAGTGTTCTGCGGCAAGCAGGCAGGAATCGTGACACTGTGCAGCATAAAGACACTGTTATGTATCATAAAGAGTTCTTTCCTGCGTGGCCTGAGACTCCAGGAGCTGCCTGTGTTCCTCCAAACTGTTTCAGCACTAATTCTACGGTGATCAGTATACTGGTGGTGCTGAATGCTGAGTGGGCGGAGCTCCTTTATCTAGAACTCCTTGTATCTTTAGAC
>JBBPDC010000017.1:9711231-9723160 GCA_037974485.1 Hemigrammopetersius urotaenia
AACTTGTCAGTGAACTATGAGGGCAAAATAAATAAATAAAATAATCGTTCATTAATCGCAATCGAGTTAAAATGTTCGATTAATCGAGATTTTGATTTTAGGCCAAATCTGCCAGCCCTAGTAGATCATTTTCTAAAAGGATGAGTGCCACAGTGCAGATGGATGATGCTGTTGTTGCTTAGCAACAGTCACACATCAGGTGTGAACCATCAAGAAAACCTAAAACTTTGTTATTCCACCTTAAATATAAAACGCAGTGTGAGCCGCCAATGAGAGTGCCTGAGGATTTGTCTCCTGTAGAGGTTTATCAGTACATGAATACGACCGTGTGAGTTTCTGTATTCCTGGGTCTGTTTCCCTTCTAACAGAGCTGCATTATCCAGAATGCATTTGAATGCATTTCCTCTTTCTTTCGCTCCTCACATTTCATTTCTTCCCATGTTCTGTCTCTCCTGCCTTTCTTTGCTCCTTTTTTTTTTTTTGCATTGAGGAATAATTTATATAGCGCCAAAGGGTTTTATGTGATAATTATTGATCTAATTACGTTTATTTAATACTTATTAATGCTAGATTTAAGAGATTTTTCATCATCCTGCATGAAAATTTCCGTATCGGTGGACCCCTATTTAATTTTTGAGCCACCTTTATTTATCTGTCTCTATTCTCCCTATTTTTTTAGTTTTACTTATTTTTGCTTCTCATCTTGCTTCTTTCATACTCTGTATCCATCCATCCATCCTCTCTCTGCTCCTGCTCCTCCCTGTCCCACTCTGGCTCCTCCTCCAGACCATCTCGCTCTGATCATTGAGCTGTTGGGTAGAATTCCCCGTCACTTTGCTCTGTGTGGGAAATTCTCTCAGGAATACTTCAGCCGGACAGGTATGAGCGCCGCGCCGGTTAAACTCCGCCCCGGGTCTCGAGGGGAAGGGGGCGGGAGTCAGCGGCCTCTTCTCTGACAGCACGCCACGAACGGCCCTCAACAATCCAGACCTTCCAACCTTTCAGGTTCCAGTGGCATCTGATAATAGACGTAACTGTGCTGAGGATGACAGCTTCTCTCTCTCTATCACTCTCCCTCTCTTTATCACTCTGGCCCTTTCTCATGCTTTCCTGCTGTTTATCTCTTTCTGTCTCTTTCACTCTCTTTTTCACCTTTCTCTATCTCTCCCCCTTTTGCTTTCCCTCTCTCACTGTATGTTTCTCTCATGCTTTCTTCCTTTCATTCTCTATCTCTCACTCTACCTCTCTCTCTTTTTGCTGTTTCTGTCTCTCTCTTTCTTGCTCTGTGTCTTTCTTGCTGTCTGTCTCCTACTGTTGTTCCGTCTCTTTCATGCTCTCTCTCCCTCCCCCTCTTTCTCTAGCTTTCCCTCTCACTGTGTCTCAATGCTTTTTGCGCTCTCGCTCTCTTGCTCTCGCTCTCTCTCTCTCTCTCTCTCTCTCTCTCTCTCTGTCTTTCTCTTTCTCACTCTTTCTTGCTGTGTTCATCTCTTTTATTCCTCACTCTGTTTCTCTCTCTCACTCTTTCTCTTGCTTGCATTCTGTGTTATTGTCTCATTAAGTCAGTCGTCCTCATGGGTCTGTCCTCCATCAGTCTGCTGCTGCTTTTCTATGTTGCCGTAGTGTTTCATCTCGTGCTGTGGCTAACGATAGGTAGCGTTCCGGTTTGTACTGGAACACGCCGACGTCGTTTCCAGCTCCGACTTCCCACTTTCGAGGGAAACGGAGCAGCATTACAGCCCCAGTCTGGCGAGGCCGAAGGACGGTGTAATTAGTGTTTGGTCTTCAGAGATATTTAAACATACGATGCTCTTATGAAGCCACAGGCTGCACAGCAGTACTTCAGCGCTCAGTCTTTTCTCCAGACGTTCTCTGTTCCCGGTCTTGAGAGTTTTAAGAGCTGGTTAAAGACGAGAAGAAGCAAATCAGTCCGATTAGAGACTGCCGTATCTGTGCTGTCAGAGTTGAGCGGACTCTCTCCCGGCTCCGCCTCCTCTCCCAGGGCGGGGACATGACTGTTAACTGTGTTTGATCGATCTGTCTGTCTGTTTCGTCCTCCACCCTCCTCTCTCCCCTCTCCCTCCCCCTCACACCACCCCCCTGTTCTGTGTTGTCGTGCGTAATGGCAGATCACATTGCTTTGATCATTGAGCTGCTGGGGATGGTCCCACGCAAACTCATAATGGGAGGAAAATACTCCAAGGACTTTTTCACCAAGAAAGGTAACAGTCTTGTGAATTTCTTATTCTTTTACCTGTCGACACTAGAAAGAAAAGGACATTATATAAAAATCAACTGAAGTTGGTGCCCATGTATCAAACTTTAAATGTGCTTTTGTTTTGTTTTTTAAAGGATTAACAAAGCATTTAATTTATACACTTTTATCACTGGCTTTATTAAAGAACCTGTGAACTGTTTTTTAAGGCAGGAATTTATTAATCTTTTTTTTATATTACGCAATTTACATACATACATATTACATAATATATGTGTATATATATATATATATATTTACCCAAAGTCTCTCGCATCATCAGGATAGCAGAACCAACAACTCTCATATTTTACTTAGCTCTTAAAAAGAGTGAGAAACACGAAGCTATCATGTTGTGCTATATGCTCAGACTTTTCCACTGGAGTCACAAGAACAAATGTGACAGACATTTGGGCCAAAATACACTACACTTCAAACAATTGGTGTCCTTTTTTCTTGGTTTATTGTAAAGTTGGTCTTATCTTGGCATTAAGAAGCCTTAGATCTGGATTGCAGAAGGCCTGGTTTGTGTTCTGGTTAGTCTCAGTGCTCTGTATTCGTGTTCCGTCTCTGACTGTGTGATCTACGCAGGTGACCTGAAGCACATCACCAAGCTGAAGCCGTGGGGTCTGCTGGAGGTCCTGCAGGACAAGTACGAGTGGACGCGGGAGGAGGCCGAGAGCTTCACAGACTTTCTTCTGCCCATGCTGGAGCTCGTCCCTGAGAAACGAGCCACAGCCGCCGAATGCCTGCGCCACCGCTGGCTCGCCCTCTAGTGGCTCGCCCAAGCAACTGCCACTCCTCCGTTCTCCTTCACTTCCATGGAAAAAGAGAGAAACTGCAACGTAACACTTTCCAGAATCGAGTGCATATCAGAAGGCGACTCGTTTGTGTATTCGTGTGTGGCTTTCTATATTTGGTTCACCTGAAGAGGACTTGGTGGGGTTTTTTTTATGTCGGGGGTTATTCTCACACTGTAGATGTTTTTTTTCCTCCCTTTTATTCCTCCCTTCATCTCGATTTGCACAAGAAACACTGAAGAGTTTTAGGGAACATCTCCTGTCGTATTTCTCCTGCGCGCTGAAGACCCGAGTGTTAGACAGGTGGCTTTGTTTTGGCAGGGCCACGCCCAGTGGATCATTTTTGTTGTTACATGTTTTTGGGGAAGAGAACGTGCCAGGGGTGGCGAGTGTGTAAAGGGAACTGTTAGGTTTACATCAAGACCGTAGGAAGTTTAGGAATTTAGACCGGTTTGGAAACAGTAGTTTATTTCAGGAAATGCCACACCACTGTGTACTTCTGGCTCAGATCTGCTCGTCCATTTGTTGGTTTGGTTGTTCGTTTTCTTATTTTTTTTTTTATTTTTTATTTTTTTTTTTGGGGGGGGGTGGGGGCGGGGGTTGGGGGGTCGGATTACCTTTGTAGGTTTTCTTTGTAGGCGATTACGTTCGAGAAACTTCCACATGATGAGAGTAGGTGAAAAAAAAAAAAAAAAAGGTGAAAAAGAATTTGTGAGTGTGAGCGCATGATGTGTGTGTCTCTGTATGTGTGTGTGTCTGTGTATATATGTGTACCAAAGAGTTTGCCTTGATCTGTATATTACAGCCATGTACAGTTTTTAAAATAAATCCTACTATTGTATCTTAGCTAAAGTTATTTAGCTGCTCAGAAATGTTTTAATAAAGCGTTTGGACGATGGGTGCAATCCCTCTTGTTCTTGTAAGACAGCTTCGTTTAGACACGGCGTGGTGTTTTGGGATGAAATTGGAGGAAGAACAGACTAAATGAGATGCCAAGTTCCAACATGCGAGTTACAGGGTCTCTGACAGGCTGTAGATTAAGGTTTAAATTGCATAGTGTGGAATTAGTCGTGGCTGGATTGGGTCCTGAGTCCGCCCGACTGGCTGCTCCGTGTTCGGTCCTCTTTATTCTCCGAAGCCTCTGATTCTCAGGGTTCAGGCTTTTCCTGCAGCGACAAATTGAGTTGCGTTATTAGAAGGTTTGCATACAGACTGATAAAACACTTCATGAAATGAAATTATGGAAACGCACCAGTGTTCTGTGGGCGTGGTCTTTTATGACCCACACCAGCCTGACTTATTATGAGAGAAAGCTTGACCGCCTCGACTCAAAATGATGTGACTGAATCAGTGACCTGACCTGGCGGCCCTGTCCTTATTTAGAACGTAGTCCGAATGTCCTTTTTTTGCATGCAGTTTATTATATATTATATATAAATTATTCTTTTAAATCATCAGATTTCATAATTGTATAATTAATAGTGATAGCCCTTGATGCTATAGAAAAAAATGAAGCAGAAAAATGTTTGTTGATTCCTGAAATAATAGTAGTAATAACTTGCATTTGGGATAAAATGTTCAAATAAGGCCTGAATTTAGTGCCATGTGTCAACACAGCCTGTATAAACCTGATTTAATTATTTCAAAATTTGGCTTGTGCCTGAAGGCTCCTCATGAACCCCTCAGCAGCGCCCCCTAGTGAGCACCCAGAAAACATCAAAGGGCAGTGTTGGTGCTGGCTCTTCAGTGCTTACAGCAAACTTACATTTATTTTATTATTACTTTTTATTTGTTTTATAAGTTGGGGGGTGTGCCTACATATTTAAAACAACAAAATCTACCCGACGACAGAGTTTGCAAGGGAACTATAACAGCAAAGCATGTTTCTCAGTCCAGCTCGAGGGAAATTAATTAATTATTTCTAAAATATCCGTCAAACTGAAGTGTTTAAAATAAATGTGTGGGGAGAAAAAGGTGTATATATATATATATGTGTGTGTGTGTGTTTTATTGCTTGCTAGAGTGGATGGAAACCTCTTGTGAACCAAAGCGAAGTCTCTGATCAGCCTGGTTTAAATGACCTCATTTTAGAAGATGGCTGTTGGCCCCCATCCCCTCTGAGCAGCACCAGCATGTGTTCGAACTGTGTCTTCTACAGGTTTTCTTTAGTGCAGGTCTGACTCGTACCTTCTCCCTCCACCTCGAAGTCGTCGGGCAGCAGCTTGTCCTGCCGGTTCCCCAGAGTGAAGGCCAGCAGGCCCAGGATGAGCGCGTCCAGGATGCAGATGATGGCGAGGATGTAGGCCCAGCGCACCGTGCAGTTTCCCAGCGAGTATTTAGTCGTCCTCTCTCCGCACATGCGCTTCACCTCGGGTGAGTCCCAGCCGTCCGGGTAGATCATGCAGCCCATCACCAGCAACCCCGCTGTAACACAGACCAACACCTCAGACCACCACTCCGCTCACTCTCAGCGAGTCGACGCCCCCTCAGTGGCTCAGCCGTAAAACACAGCGCTGAATCAGGAGAGACAGAAGAGGCGCCGGTTCAAATCCATGCTTTTAACACACTTTTTTTTGCACATAAAGCCAATGTTGGTGTCTTCAGGTGCAGGTTTTATAGCAACCGTGCAATCACACCTTGCGATTTCTTGCAGAAATGCATCATTTGTTCATCAACGGCTTCATTTTTCAGCATCAACAATCTCCACTCATGAGTCTAAAACTGATCTTATCTGGTAGGAAAACAGGCTATACAGTACAGTGCAAAAGGGAAAATCCACCCCACAGAGACAGAGACGCCCATAGAAGAGCTTTGGAACGTCATTCAAGAAGCCTGCAGAACTCTTCCTGAAGAACGATATGACAGGAGAGCTTGTCTAAGAGAGTTCAGGCTGTGAATGGTGGTCCTAATGGAGCCTAAACTGTTAAATTAAACACACCCTCTGTGTTTATACTGTATTGACAGTGTGCAGTAAAGCACTGTACTGACGCTCCCTGAGGGGACAATCGAGACTTTTGGACAGTGCTGTGCATCTCTAAGGCTCACGTAACCAAATCAGCCAGGATTTAGGAGCTTTGATTTTGGAAAAATAGAATATTTTTTACCCGACGCTGATTGGATCCAAGCGCAGATCTTGTAGACGCTGCCGGCGTTGCAGAAGAAGAAGAGACCGAAACAGACCATGGTGCCCACGTTTAGCAGCATTGAGGATCCAACGAAGAACATGGCGGTCTTGAAGGCCCCTGAAGGGCTGGAGTTGAAGTCCAGGACGCTCCCCTTGCACACCAGCTCCGAGGTGATGGGGTTTCCGATGCAGTAGTAGAAGAGGCCGAAGTACCCGGCCTGCGGCGTGTTCACACTGTCGCCGATCCAGTAGGGCTGGATGAACACCACCATGGAGATGATGGCGAAACAGATTGTGAAGATGGCCCACAGCACTCCGATGGCTCTGGAGTTCCTCACGTAGTTGGTGTGGTAGATTTTAGCCGCCTCTTGGGCTGGAAGCATCTTCTCCATTTCCACAGGTGGCTGAAGAAGATCAACAAGGAGAGAAAAGCCAAAAGCGCAGAAAACCTCAACAAAAATCCACCTGGATGTTCACCGACGAGTCTTCAATCTGTCCTCAACATGCTTCAGCTGAGAGTATTTCCAAAAAGACCTGCTGTCCAGCAGAGAGGAGATCAGTCCTTTGTGTCAGAAACCGTATCCCAGCCAACAGAGGTGTCAGGATGTTAATTATGGATGGTAATGTAATCGTTATTGAACGAGGTGACGAAACCATTTACTGGAGAAGCCTGATATGCAATAGGCCTTTGGCCCGAGGCCTAAAGCCTAATGAAGAGGGTTCTGGCCAGACGTGCTCTCCAAGGGCATGGATACCTCGATAACGCGTTCTAGCATCTTTTCAGGACTTACGTAAGCGAGATACAGCCGTGTGCAAAGGTTTTGGCGCTCCTCTGGCTAAGTGACGCTGTGTGTAAATAAGAGCTTGATAACAAAGTGCACCTGATAACTGCCTGGGTGATCGGAAACTAGAGGGCGAGTTCGAAACAAAAGGGTTGATGTGAAGCTAATGAGGAAAAACTAATTTGTTAAACATTTTTATCCTCTCACACACACATTACTACCAGAACAGCCTCACATATTTCAGCAGTGCTAATGTTTAAAGCCCAGTTAGAAACCGGTTCATTCATGAACCTTTGAACACCAGAATGCTGACCAATCAGCACTCAGCGGTCAGAATAACAACCAGGTATCCCACAGTAGCCAGAATGCTAACCGTAGTACCTAGTACTCCGATTGCTAAGCATTCAGCACTCCGTACCAATGATGCCAACTTAATAGCACTCGCTAGTCACAATGGCCACTAATTAGCTCTCAGTAGTCAGAACCCAAACCATTCGGAACTAGCACTGAGTAGCTAAAATGCTAATAGATTGAGCACTCAGTAGCTGGAATGTCAACCAATCAACACTCTAGTAGCTAGAGAACTTTTAGCCCCAGTTACCCTTGTTTCACACTTGCTCGTGTGCGCCCCCTGGTGTCTGTCGGTCGTTTTAGACCTCATGTGATGAACAGGAACTTGGGTCTCCTCAGAACCTGCCTCTGCTGGTCCAGTTGTGGTCTAAAGGAGTCCAACAGCATTCGACTCTTCTGCCCCGTCAGTCGTTCTCTTGGGTCTCGTGATCCTGAGTCATGCCTCCGTTCTTCCGCCGCGTTTGAGGACGATGACCTTTAGTTAACATGAGCGATAGGAGCTCTGATATAAAGCAGCACCTCGCTGGGTTGGTCTGCCTAGACTGCTGACCATCCACAGCGACACCATGCTGACGGCTCTGCTGTTCTCCGCGCTCTTCCTGGCCGTCTCGGCCCTACCCGCCTCTCCAGACATGCCTGGACCTCCAGGTTCTCCAGCGGTTCCTGAGTCTGAGGGCATCATCATCAACCTGGTAAGAACAGAGGAGGAACTGACTGATCAGATCATTCCTTGTTGGGACCACGATCTGCTATACGCTTCAGTATAAAGGTGCTATAAGGGGTTCTTTGAATCAGAATCAGAAACGTTTAACTGCACAGAGACGAGAACAATCTAAAATAGAAAAGCAAATAAACTGACATACATTATCCTGTATGCACACACTGCTGAGGTATAAATGCTACAGATAAATTCAGTGAATTACTAGCAACACTAATGGTGGTTTGGACTTGCTTTGGAGCAAAGGACCACTTTTGGTTCCCTGAAGAACCCTTCAAGGCTTGGTTCTTTAAAGACCCACTTTCCAAATGGGACCCGTGAGTGAGATGTATGTTTTAAACTAATATAAACATCTCTCAAAAGTTCCCTTTTCTTAGTCTTATGTTTCCATGTTATTAGACTACTTTGTATTTTAGCTATCTTTATGACCTATTTTATTCATTAAATATACATATGTTTTTATTTAGTATTAATTTAATAAAACATTAATTTAATGGGTATATTTTAGTATATAAGTATCATCTACATTTGATTACTTTTTTGTAATTAATTCAATGAAATGAATATATTTCAGTTATTAATGTTGCATGTTATATTTTTATTCATTCATTCTTTTCTTATATTGTATTCAGTTGTTTGTTTACCACATTACCTCCTCATATGAAGTAATTTTACTAATTGAGTTGCTTACATCTACAATATTTTGTTACATTTTCCTCAGTCCCTCATTCATTGTTTTTTTATTTTATACTCCGCTAGGCTGTAAACGAGGGTCACCCTCGTTAAATATAGGTTAATTGATTAATTGGTGTTTAGAATGCCCCTCCCCCCAGTCCTTTTTTGGGCTCTTCCTCCACATTATACCTGCGACTGTTCCTGAGTCTGTTGCTCTGTGTTTATCTTCAGAAAAACGGCGAGCTGTGTCTGTTCAGTGTTCAGTGTAAGAGTTCGTGTTGCCACCGGCCCGACGGCCTCAGCCTGGCCCGCTGTGCCCCGCGGGCCGCCGAGCGAGAGCCCTGCTCCAAAACGGTACACGCGCAACAACGTGCAAACATTAATAAAGCTCCACAGTTACTACAGAGACACTCAAACGCTTTAATACACATGTACTGTTTATTTACTGGTCCAAAAAAAACCCTAAAACACAGATTTCCTTACAGATTAGACTCCAATTAAGGATTTAAAAAAAAGTGTCCATAGAGAGTGTGTAACGTACCCTTAGAACATCAAGCCGTCCGACCGAGGGCTTTTGTTTAACACCGTCTGTCAGATGGCTTGATGTTCTATGGGGGGTGTTTCTCATACTAATATAATTCTCACACCTCAAGCATGAACTTTGTCCAACTTCAAACACACATTAAGGTCACGGAACATCTAATCTGAGCATTAAAGAGCGGAGAGACCGATAAGAATCGCTTTAAAAAGATCACTGATCTGGATCCGGGTTTTGGCTCCAGCAAAGGTTTTGGCGTCGGCTTCCACGCCGCAAGGCTTCTGTTCCTGCAGAGGGGACGGAAACTACAACTCGGGTTCCTTTCAGTCTGATAGTGAGTGATATATCATCCTGATACCAATACTGATTATTAAACCAAACATTAAATGTAAAACTTAAAATAGCATTTTTAAAATTCAAAATGTAACATTTTTACACGTGATGAGAAAATGTTTTCAAATTTAAAATGTAGGTCAATACATTCCAATTAAAATTTTGAATTTTTTTTTTTTAGTATGTAAAAAGTTTTTTACATGTAATAAAAAGTTTTTCATATTTAAAAGTCAAAAAGTAGTTGAAGACATTGTGGAAAAAATAAACAATTTAAATGTTTATAAATTAGCATCGTTTAAACTGTAAAAAGTATGTATAACAAAATGAAAAAAATATAATTTTATTAAACAAATTACGAAGAGGACGGGAAGAAAAGCATCAAAGACACGTTGTGTTCAATGTAACACTGTATATCCAGCTTGCCTGGGCAGCTGGTGGTCTAGTGGTTAGGGAGGTCACCCTGAGATCAGAGGGTTGTGGGTTTGAATCCCAGGACTGCTAGTGACACCACTGAGGTTCCCTTGAGCAAGGAAGAATTAACTCTTATTTGTTTGTTTGTTTGTTTTAAAGTGTGACTGTAACAGGCCACTTTACAAGGAAAGATAAACATAAAAACAATGGTTTCCTATGTGGAGTGATTCTCAGTATTGGTGTTTTAGTATTGGTCCACCTGTCTCAATTTTTCGGAAAAAGGTGGTCCACTCACAGTTCCACCCCTGCCCACCAGGGGGCTGCCTCCCACAGGCTGAAAAATACTACAATTAACTTTTACATTCTCTCAAACAGCTTTTAAAAAGCTTTTCCCTGAGAAAAGCCCTGCCTCGGCTGTGTTGGGGGTTAGTGCACCTTACAGCTCTTTCTTTTTAACCCATTTTTTAAATTTGATTGATATTGAGACAGAAAACAAAAACAAAGAACCCGGAACCAAACCCTCTTTCCTCTTTTACACCACATCTGAGAAATACATAAACAAAATATATACATATATATAAACAATCCAGTACATATATACATATACAGCGTATGTGTGTGTTCCATACATACACAATAAAAATTTTATGCGTATACAATATTAAATACACTAAATCAAATATTTTATCAGTGACTGATGTAACACAAAGTACCGGGAAAAACATCTCTAAATGTTTGTAGTTTGGGAAATGTAAATAAATAAGAACAGAGGTGTCAGCAGTGGGTTTTGATGCTTTTAGTGAAAGTACCTACAGATCGAACGTTATTGGGAAAGACAAACACTCTTTACGGCTTCAGTGTGAGTGGGCGGGGCTAAACTTCTTTGTGTGTTAAAATGTTATTTCTACACTGAGCCTTTTGCACACAGCTTTATCGACTGATCTCTCGTTCCTAAACGTCCTCCTCCACAGACGCTGTACGGGTCCTATTACCAATGTCCCTGCGAGAGCGGACTCAAGTGTGAAGGCCGCTGGTCCATCGGAGGATCCATCGCCAACACCAACTTCGGAACCTGCAAGGACCCCAACGACCCCTAATGATACCCCCTCAGAGCCCTGAAGCCATAGTGATGGTCCCATCCTGGTATTCAGTACCCAGAGTGTTGGATCTTTCAGGACATGAACCTGTAGCAGATTGTGTAGAAGGTTCAAGCTGAGCCAAAACATTCGTCATTACAGCCCAAAGAAAACCATGTTTTTAACAGTGAACCTTAATTTATAGAATAATATGTGACAAAACACAGATAAAACTGTAATTCCTCAAAACTACGCAGTGAATTTAAACATTATTGATGTCAGGCGGTGAGTCTCCTGATGAAAGGCCTTTTATTTGCTTCTGTTTGGATTTTGCACAAACAATAAAGAACATTTCTGGAGCACAACAAGCATCCTAAGTCAAATAACATGGTTTGTGTAAACAACAAGGCATTTCTAGACAAAGGCAACATAGGTGGTTGCCATGGGTGACATGGGGATGGGGGTGGTGTCTGGTAGTAAGTGGATAGGATGCTAAAACCACCACCCCACCCCCGACGACAAACATCTTGTATTTATGTAAGCCATATATATTTTAAAAACTATTGCACAGTTTCTATTTATTTTAATAAAACATCAAATGTGCCTAAATTTTCAGGCCTCAGTTTATAAATATACATTTTTCACTTTAGGAGTATTGTGTATCATTGAATGTGTGTTTATTCTGAGGCTGAAAAGGGAATAATGAAAATAATTTCAGTCATAGATTCGCAGCCTAAACTGATAGAGTTTTAGAGGAATGCAAAGGAACAATTTGCTTTCCGACAATTCGTCAGTAATCAGTGTAAGATTATTAAACTACATCATATGTAAAAATGCAGAACTATCTAATCTCACTACAAGACCTCCAGC
>JBBPDC010000017.1:9815662-9825854 GCA_037974485.1 Hemigrammopetersius urotaenia
CTCTGGGTGGGTAGGGTGGTCCTCCCTCTCCCCATCACTCAGTATAACTGTCCTCTCTCTCTCTCTCTCTTGGTGGGCATTTTATTCATAATCAAATAAAACTATTAAAACATTTAAATTATTTTTGAGTCTATTATGTTGAAGAAACTTAAATGAGCACATGTTCATAATACAGTCCAGTTTATTTTAGAAAAATGTTTCAGCCTATTTCAGTCAGAACAGAACCGTCTTGTATCTGATACAGTCTGAAACACCTCAGCAATTACAAACACTACTACAGCTATATTAAAACTAACCTAAAATTCACTGCAGCTACACCAAAACAACTCCAAACTACTAAAACTAATGAAAAATTACCCTTATCTTCCAACTCGTTGTATGTTTTTCCCTTTCTTTCTTTCTCTCTTCTTTTTCTTTTTTCTTTTATTCCTTCTGTCATTTATTTTTTTCTTTCATTCTTTCCTCTTTCTTGCTTTCTGTCTTTCTTATCTTTCCCTCCCTCCTTCCTTGCTTTCTTTCTATCTTTCTCTCTTTCTAATTTCCAGTTTGCAGCCCGGCTAAAGTAGCAGATGAGCATCTCCCCATGGCAACCGTGTTCAACATTGCCATGACGACCAGTTTTGTGGGGTAAAAAAAGACAACAAAGGTGTGGCGGGGGCACGGAGCAGACGAGGGGGAGACGGAGGGAAACAGCACGACTGCCTGAAGCGAAGAGTCTTTTTTTACTCTAAACTTTCCTTTTTTTATTGCTGTTTCTATCTTGGTGCTGGTAGAGTAAAAACAGCAGACAGTCATTCTGGTGCTTCACTGTTCATCTCACTGCAAGTAGATGTCACAGTCCCCCATGTTTCCCCAATAATGGCAGATGTTCATTGCAAATATTTTTATTTATAACAAAAACAAGCAAGAGCCAGAGACAGAACTCTAAGCTGAAAACAAAAGGGAGATCAGAGAAACACATCCCAAGCTTGACGGTGGACCGACAACTAAGGTCCACCTCAGATTAACACCCCCCTACTTTCCACAAACCAATAAACAAACACAACCACTTAATTCAAACTAACTGTAACTAATAATCATAAAAAAAACCCCAAACAAAACTCAAACTTCAAACACTGACAGCAGAGCTCTGGGAAAGAGCTGCAAAATAATCAGAGCGTAGAGAATAGAGAGAAATAACAAACACCTGAACAACAGTTAATGCAGGACAACTAAAGACCTGATCATCTTAATGGAAATAAGAATCAGCCACAATATTTTTATTAGTCAGTTTGTGAACAGTTGGGTTCCTGGAAGCAGAAAAATGGGCAAAAGGATCTGAGACACTTTGAGATAAAGCTGTGGTATCTGGACATCTCCAACATGGCAGGTCTTGAGGGGGGTTCCTGGCATGCAGCGGTCAGAACCTACCAAGAGAACCGGTGATGGGGTCCTGCCGTGTTGAAGATGCTCTGAGCTGGTGGCCCATCACAGTCCCTGACAGTGTTAGAGGGTTATTGCAGACGTTTTATGGTCTCGATCTCTCTTGCATTACATGTATGTCTTTCGTTCAACTGTACAGTTTAAGCATTTTCAGATAAAACATGTTCAAACATAAAGTGAGGGCAGAGACTAAAGCCTATAAGGATGCTGAAAAGTAAGAAAAAACAAAAATCACTTTTGTGTGTGTGACGGCAGGTTGTGTGTATATATATACAGTCAAGCCCGAAATTATTGAGACCCCTTGATTGTAAATGACACAGGAGTCTCCCGGAAGAGAATAAGACGATGTACAGGAGACTTCACTGTGGAAATTTCTCAGCTTTTATTTACATTTGAAAATGTCCAACATTATTGATGCCCTTCTCAATAATCAATAGAAATGCCTTTATGGGCTCTTACAGCAATCAAACGCTTCCTATAACTGCTGAGGGGTTTCTGCACGTCTCCACTGCCGTTTTCCCAGAGACAGTTTGCAAAGAGTATGAATAATTTTGAGAGAGAGAGAGAGAGAGAGAGAGAGAGAGAGAGAGAGGGTGTTTATGTAGATATTGTTTTTTTAGATATTGTTTAAGCTACTACATATATTTTTTTTACACTAGTAAACTATAATAATGGCCTTTAAGGGGATTCTTACAGGAATCCTATACAAATTCAACGAGAGAGAGAGAGAGAGAGAGAGAGAGTCAGAACAGAGAGACAAAGAGAAGAAGAGCTTTACAATAATTAGAAGAGCTTATCTGATCACCATGGCAACGCATGTGTTTTCCACTCCGTTTAGCGTTTAGCATGTGGCTGTGGGGGTCTGCAGGCAGACAGACGGAGGCTTTGGTTCAGCTCTGCAAACGCCAAAAACGTCAGACCCCAAGACGGGGAACTGAGAGCCGGCTTTCTTTATTGGGGGAGTATTTTATTTGTTTGTATTCCTGCATAGAAACACATGCCTACATGATACAACATACAGCTTCACCATAGACACACATTATACAGCTTCATTCACGGCCACTGCACTGTACCATACAATCCTATAGACTCTCCTCTTGGTGTGTCACGCCTCCCCGGGTTACGCATACACATGTTCTGGCTTGCGGGGTGTTGAAGATAAATACAATAAAAAAAAATAATCTCTGTTCATTTCATATATAGTTACTGTAATAGCTGATAATGCATTTGTGGCTAAATGTATAATATACGCGACAACCTAACATTCTGTGCTACATATGACTGTGCTTTTATTTACAAACAGTACTCTCTAATCTACAGGAAGGGGTTGCACATTAAAACAGAACTAACATTCAGTTCGCTTTTTCAACATAAGGCAACTATGGCGGACAATATACTGAAAAAACAGAAAGACCAGGACTGTGTTTAAAATAACTGACTGTATACTGGTATATACTGTATACTGCAACAGTGTACAGCATGTATGTATGTGACAAATGTCATATATATGTAGTACTAATAGTATATACTGGTGGAGTGAACAGTATACAGTATATACTGGTCCACTATACAGTATACAGTATATTCCGGTACAGTATACAGTATATACAGTATATACTGGTCCCGTATACAGTATACAGTATAGTCTGGTACAGTATACAGTATATACTGGTCGAGTATACAGTATACAGTATTGTCCGGTACAGTATACAATATATACTGCTGCAATATAATGGACAGTATAAACTGGGACAACATGCAGTATTCTGTATATATTGATACAGTATCGGTATATACCGATGTAGTATGCAGTATATAGTATATATTGGCATGTGTGCAGTATACAGTATATCGGCACAGTATCTAGTATACACTAGAGCAGTATACAGTATGTACTGCACTAATGTAAACTGTATATTGCATGTCCCCCATACAGTACACCGTATGTATTGGTACAGTATATACTGAAGCACCGTGCACTATACAGTACAGTATAAAGTATACAGTATATAGTACACATGGGTGTATCATGCAGCATGTAGTATATGATATATACTTGTACTGTATACAGTATATACTGGGGTAGTATGCAATTTACTGTATGTACAGGTCCAGTATACTGTATCTACTGATGCTACATGCGGTATACAGTGTGTACTGGTACAGCAGCATGTAGTAAACAGTTTATACTGGTGGAGCATACAGTATATACTAGGACTGCATGCAGCATGCAGTATATACTGGTACAGTATGCACTATACAGTATATACTCCTAGGCACTGTCAGTACTATTTTGAACACGGCCCCAGGATTCCCTCACTTATCTGAGAGATCTCTCTATTCTTCTGTCCAGAAGATACGAAGGAGTGGACAGTGATCTCCATTACATCATAGTAGGCACAAGTAGGATGGGTCATAGCACATATACTCACAAGGGTGGATCCATTCAGCTAACACACATACACACACACACACAGTAATGATGCTTGGTCCCCTTTCAACCACTGACATTACAAACAAAAGTAGAAACCAAAGACGAAGTTCTTTTATAAGGAACGGATTAGGTGGACATTTCATTAGTAGCTGAGCTCTTTAACTGAGGTTCGTCAAATAATCTTTTTTTAATCCCTAAAATAACCCCTTTTCACATGAAATGGCTCTTCAGAGCAGCAGCAGCCATCTGAACGTGTTTCCCAGAGACAAAAGCCTCCTCAGTAGCTCCCTCTTTAGCTCCAGCGGGGTCCTGCGGGCGTCGTGATGCTGATCAGACGCAGACCTGCTTCCACTGTTATTCTCTAGTCAAAACAAAGGCCAAGCGACGGTTCATAGATCTAGATCTATCCAGCACAAGGTTGCGACCTCACCAACAGCATTACAGGCTCTTCTTCTTATGGTTTTTTCCCAAACTGTCACTGTTCAGCTTAAAAATTCCTGAAGATCAAAGGAAATATTGCTCAAATAGAACAAAGGTTTCCACGACGACGCGGACGAGGACTGTGAGGAGTGTAAAGTGTGTGAAATGTGTGTGAGGGACGAACGTACAGAGCGAGGCCATGCAAAGACATGCTGGGATGCTTGTGGACGAGTAGATATGTAGAGACGAAAGCGTAACAAGTGCTAGCATATGAGAGCGCTGTCCTTTAAGAAAAGGGAGGGGCTGCATGAAAGAGTGACTCCCGTCACCCCGAAAGAGGTGCATTTTTCCGCCTCAGGTCAAGGTGGTCACTTCAGGCTGGGTGTAACTGGCTGCGGCCACCAGGGCGTCTTTACAGGTCTCTGAAACAGAAGAGATGGGACAGAAGAAAGTGTTAAGCCAAGTCAATGTGCTTTACAGGAACAGAATGAATAATAGAATATATTACAGTAAAATAAAATAGAAGTAATAAAAGAAATATAAGAAACCATAGAAAATCAATAAAAGAAGATAATAAGTATAAATATAAGTGCAGATGGAAGAGAAAGACTGCCGTTTTAGCAGCTTTTTAAAACTCCAGTCGGTGCAGATCTGATTCTGGGGGGTAGTTTGTTGGACAGCATAGTGGATGAACACCATTTCACCAGGTTTAGTCTCAGAGCTGAGCAGCTCCTTTGCAGAGAGCCCACCAGGAATATAAACATAAAATATTGAGTGACTTATACACGCTTATACACAGGGATTACAGAGAGAACAGTAAATATCCATATGTTGTTGATACTGTAGATCAAATTTGCGTCAGGAGCACAGTCAAACAGTTTCCACAATGTGGGAAGTGTATAAATGTGTAAAATGTCTTTGTGTAGCTTTAAGATCAACCTTCACTGGAACTCAAACCCTGAAAGAAAACAGCCCCTACCCATTATCCCCCCTCAACCAAACTTTAATGTTGCACTACACATGCCAGTAGGTACTGTTGTTCTGACACCCTCCAAACCCAGATTGGTCAGTCAGACTGTCTGATAGTGAAGTGTGATTCCTCACTCCGTAGAACACATTTCCACTTCTCTCGAGTCCAGCTGTGGCTTTTTACCATTCCAGCCGACACTTGGCTTTGCACATAGCGATCTTAGGCTTGTGTGTAGCTGCTCGGCTGTGGAAACCTATTTCATGAAGCTCATCATGCACAGTTCTTATGCTGATGTTGGTTCCATTTTTATTCACTGACCAGCTGTTTCTCAAGTTGTGGCAAAGGTGGTAAACAATGACAATGCCACAGTTAAAGTCTCTTCGACCCATTCTACTGGCAGTTCATGAACACTGTATGACTATGCACTTTTATACAGTATTTTCCGATGGGTGTGCCTGAAACACCTGAATTCAACAATTAGGAGGTGTGTCCACATACTTTTGGCCATACAGTGCTGATGATGGTACCAGAATAAAACTGTCATCTTCCAATAGCAGAATTATCCCCTAATACTAACAAATATTAATCAAATTAAACACTGAGTATTAAAATATGTTGATATTACGCAACCTGTGGTGTTGCAGTTCGGTTCCATATAGAAATGCAGCTGATAACGGTAGGACCCTGTTTGTGCTCCGGCCCCTGCCAGGCCAGATGGATTTATATAAGAATGTACACAAAGATACAGTCCCACTCCCTGGAGTTCAACTGATTTAAACCAGACCACCTCTGGCCCTCGCAGACACCTCACAGGCTCCTGCAGCTGAGCAGTGATCAAGAGACTGGCCTTGAGGTTTCACCCATGCTGCTTTCGGAGGCCTATTAGCTGCAATTAAAGCGGATATGTCACTCGGGACCATGAGCAAGTCCGTAATTCCTGCATCTGCTGCGTTTTAGAGGTGCCTGACTGCTCTGCCACATCATTACACTCCCATCAGAAGGGAGGCAGCCCGAAACAGGCAGGCGCTGCTCAGATGCACATGCTAATCAGGCAGGCTATTTATGGGTGAAAACCAGCTTCGCGTGAGACACGGCTGTGGCACACGGGAGCTTCATCCTGTTTTTTTCCCTTAAAGATCCTATGCTCTGTAAAGATTCAGAAGCGTTCATTAATTTCAATGGTAAATCAGCATTTGTTCAATAGAATTAATCTAATGAATACTCACATAATGAGTATTCCAGTGGAGGTGAACGGAACCAACACAAATCCATTAAATTCATATCAACCCCCACAGTGAAGCTTCATGCGTCCATCATCAACATCCAAGTGTTTATATTGACACTGGTGATGGTAAAATAGTCAAACCACTTTTCTTTGGGGACTCTTTTGCCTCATGATGCCTCCACCATGAAAGGTTTAGGACCAAAAGCTTCTCAAAACTGGTAGAACAACACCTCAGGCGGCACAACCACAACCGTTTCATGGAATAACTTTCAGGGAAGAGCTTTTAGAGACGTCTGGTTCCAGTAGGGCTGGGATTAATCGACATTCAGAACCTATAATCGATCAAATTTTTCCAGGTCGATTATTTCGATTACTGTCCCTTTAAAAACACTACCGCGTGTGGAGTCACGTGACTTTGCTCCGTTATGTTACGTTATTCCGCCGACATGTCAAGCACGGAGAGCTCAAACACTGAGACAACTGAGCAACTTGTCAGTGAACTATGAGGACAAAAAAAATAAATTAAATAATTGTTCATGAATCGTAATCGAGTTAAAATGTTCAATTAATTGAGATTTTGATTCCAGCCCTAGGTTCCAGATGCCTCTACTGTGAACAGTTTTGACTTTTAGAACATCAGTGGAACTTCTCTGCAGTTGCATTTAGAATCCGTGAGCCAATAAAATGGCATCTGAGATAATAATAGACCTTAATAAGGAACTGTCAGACATTTAGATCAGAATGTACTTGATCAGCAAATCCTACACGTTCCATCAGCTTACTTTTCCTTGTGATAGCGTTTTGACAGAAGCAACAATAACAATCGATTTTAAATGGGTTAAAACGCATCAACCACAATAGCTTGCTTATGCCATCGTCACACCAGTGACATAGAGTAGCGACAGAGTGACCATGTTTTCAACGATTTACGGCAATAAGATAAATGGGACTGTTCTGTCTCCACCTAGGGGTGAAGATAGCCTAAACAAAGTGACGTGACTGGCAACATTACTTATATATCTACCCAGCAACTGGACTCTGAAGTGACCCCAGCATTGACGCATGGGACAGCGTTTTGATTGGCAGCTCTTCCTCAGTAAATTTGGCAGTGACACGTCTAATGATAGAACATCTCCCAGCGGTCTGGTCATGGAGGCAGTGCCCTTAATCGCTGCTCATTTTCTGACAAGGCCACAGCTGCCACCGCCACCCAGCCCTCCATCGATTCCGCGAGCGCATCTGTCTCCGCGCCGGCGCAGGAAATTACACGGGCTTTCAAACAGACCAGAAATCAACCGTCACACCATATCTGAGCGGTTTCTCGCCCTTTAGTCTGCCGCGAACAAGGAGGAACCAGAGCGCGACATCAGCGTGGCTGGAGAAGATATCATTCACATTCTAATGAGCTGCAGAGCAGCGGTGGACAGGACAGACTCTCCTCCCTAAAGGGTCTCAACTTCTCAGCTGCAGAATATTCATACTGAACTGACAGGAAATCATGTCTGGTGACCAAAGCAGCTTTTCTGGTGGTTAAAAAGCCCTGAAAGTTGTACTGTTGTTCTTCTCTTTTATTATTATTTTTATGATTTTGATCTGTTTTTGAAGCTTTTCTGTGGCCATTTGAAAAATTGTCCTTCAGATCTCCTACAACCATATACATAGTTTGGGTGATCAGGAGTCAGGATGATCATTTAGAGATTTGATTTTTGTGGTCAGGTCACCTGAGCATTGTGTAGGTGTAGAGGTGAGTGGCCTTAACAGTGCATAGGTGAGAGAGAGTCTCTGCGTGAGCACCATCATCTCAGCTCACTCAAGAGACAAATACGAAGCAAAAGAAATCAGAGAAAGCTTCAGCGGCAGCGGCAGTAAAGTGGGGTAGTGTGACAGGTTAGGTTAGCCAGCAGTTATCTGTAAAGATATTATTTGTGAGAATAAAGTTGAAATATGAACTGTAAGTTAGTTACACAACTAAAAGCCCTGCAGATCCGAGTGTCTGAGCCTTTTCTGGTTTTCCTGCCTGGTCTGAACTTCATAATTAAGCCCAGGGGGAGCTGAGGTTTTGAGGGACAGTACCTGTGCGGATGGTGGAATCAGCTCCACAGGAGAAGTCTCCAGATGTCAGGAGGAAGCAGGTTCCTTCTTTCTTGGCCTTGTCTCGGTTTCGTGAGCGACGAAGGGACCACTTCTCATTGGGGGAGAGCGGCTGGGTGAGGCTGCAGCCCTCCTCGTCCGACAGGCCTGCGTTGGCATCGCCGTTCTGCTTCGAGTCTGAAAAGGGAGAACAGAAAGGTTGATCCGGTTTCACTGCAAGCCCTGAGATGGTTAAGTTTCACCAACTATAGACGGAAGTGGGCTTCACCTGAACGGTTCCTAACTATGTTTTCCTCCGGTGCCAGAGGGCACGTGTCGCTTTGTGTGCTGTTCCGGTGCGAGTTGCTCTCCGACTTTCCGAAGGAGGCCGAGTCCATCACCGCACCAGGGTTGGGGTGGTGCCTCTTCTTCTTCTTGGGCAGCTTCTGCTTGGCCATGGCCAGGGAGTAGTACATGCCAAAATTGTTTACAATAACAGGGACTGGCATGGCGATGGTCAGGACGCCCGCCAGCGCACACAGGGCCCCCACCATCATACCCAGCCAGGTCTTAGGATACATGTCCCCATATCCCAGGGTCGTCATGGTGACCACAGCCCACCAGAAGCTGATGGGAATGTTCTTGAAGTGGGTGTGGTTGGTACCGCGGGGGTCGGACGGTTTGGCCTCGATGCGCTCAGCATAGTAGATCATGGTGGCGAAGATGAGGACGCCGAGTGCGAGGAAGATGATGAGGAGGCAGAACTCATTGACGCTGGCCCGCAGGGTGTGGCCGAGCACCCTCAGCCCCACGAAGTGTCGGGTCAGCTTGAAGATCCGCAGGATCCGCACAAAACGCACCACCCGCAAGAAACTCAGCACGTCCGTGGCGGCCTTGGAGGAGAGCCCTTTCAGGCTTATTTCCAGGTAGAAGGGCAGGATGGCCACGAAGTCGATGATGTTCAGCGTGTTTTTAATGAAGACCAGCTTGTTGGGGCAGCAGACGATGCGCACCAGAAACTCGAAGGTAAACCACACCACGCAGATGCCCTCCACCATGGTGAGCACAGAGTTGGTCACCACCTCATACACGACCCTCGTGGTGTTGCTGTCGTGAACCAACTCGGTGATGTTCGTGAGGTCGTTGAAGGCCTCATGAGTCTCTAGGCAGAAGTTGGTGATGGACACCAGGATGAAAAACAAGGACACAAAGGCAATGATCTGCAAGACACAGAAGAATCACGTCAGGCCATGTCAGGGTGAACACATTTTGTGATGAATTTTACACACATTGTCTTATTTTTAATGCATCTAAGGCATATGCAAAAGTATTTGGTGATCTAATATGTTTTTAATGATCTAAATACGTAACATGTCATCTATAGAGACACACTTCTGCACACTTTAAAATGCAAAATGTGAATATTTACCGACTTTGGGATCAAAGAAAATTTGTTTTCCAAAATGTTGAACTCAAAATAAAATGAGCATAAAAAGCCATATTTTGGTTTGTTTCTATTACATAGCCCTGTTCATACATTCACTGGAGCATTTAACAGTTATTAAGCATCAAAGTAGGGCTGGGCGATTTGGTCTAAAATCAAAATCTCGATTAATTGAACATTTTAACTCGATTACGATTAATGAACGAT
>JBBPDC010000017.1:9840903-9851821 GCA_037974485.1 Hemigrammopetersius urotaenia
AGGTCACTGTGTGTCTTAACCAACAGAGACATTCCTCTGAAACTGCTCAGGTTCAGGGACTGGACTGGAAATGAAAGTCCTTCAGGAAGCCTGGAGAACTGTTCCACTAGACCACATTAAAATACAAGGAAGTCTGGATCTTTGTCAGAAAAAATATGAAGAAATGTGGAGTGGCTCAATAGTTTTGCACTGTATTGTGTGTACTATGTGTATAATAACATAAGGGTATGGTGGGCAAGTGGGTTGTGCTGTCGCTTCTCCACATAAAGTTCCTGGTCCCAGTGTCCGTGTCCTCCTACAGACTAAAAACCTGCATGTCAGGTGGACTGGAGACGCTAAATTGACCTTGATTCCCAACGGACTGGTGATACATCCAGGGTGTTTTTCTGCCTTTCATTCTGTGAGCACTGGGGCAGGCCCTCTTAGAATAACTGGTCTCACATAATGAATGAATGCAACTGCTGAGATGGATCATTGTAGCGAAACCTACCAGCTCTGATTTCTTTCCAGTGGATGTGAATGGAACCAGGCGTTTTATTTGCTGGCCAAACCCGCCAGTGAAACTGTGGGTGTTTATATGCAACAATGATGGCGAAATTGTGGGAAATCTAGGAACTATTTTGCCTGTACCCCACCACGATCACATGAAAACATGTTTCCAGCCTTCATAAGTCTTTTTACACAACAGGGTCTGTTTTCACAAACCACCTCAGGAGCACTGATCTAGAGTCAGTTTCTGTGAGATCAAAAATACTGACATCATATCCCAGATCAGACCTGCTTTTTGAACGACAGTCCTGATGTCGCCTGAAACACCAACAGTTCAGTTTTGTTTTTTTTTTTTTTACAGCTCACAGTAAGTCATAACGTGTCCTAAACCACAGCCACAAGTCTGATCCACTTTAATGAAGAGCTGGATGTGGCTTGAGGGTCCAGAGAAGTTTTGGCTTTGTGTTTACAGTAAAAGACTTGGGTGACTGTTTACTTGTGTTAGGCTCGAAGCTCCAGAAGACCAATTTGGACCCAAACATACTCGACTGATCTGGGGGAGATGGACATTTGATGCTTTAGTGTCATATGTGAACACACCACAGCACATAGTGTGAACAGCACAAAATACTTCCTCTGCATTTAACCCATTCACAGAGTGAAGCAGGGGGCAGCAGGAACACAGCGCCCGGGGAGCAGTGTGTGGGACGGTACCTTGCTCAGGGTACCTCAGAGGTGCCTAGCGGTCTTGGGAATCAAACCCACGACTTCCTGATCACGGGGCGAATGCCCTAACCACTAGGCCACCAGCTGCCCCAGTCCCTTTTAATGCTCATGATAAAATACAGACACTGCCATAGATGTGCCAAAACGAAAAAGACTCCCATTTCCAAGCGAACTCTCATTAACGTCACAAATTACACTGAACTGTTTTGCAACAGCATGTACAGGGCAGGTCCAACAAAGAGCAGGATTTAATGGGAAGAAATTGGATGAAATGCCTTCATTCCACGGAGCTCTGCGGATTTAAAGGACAGAACCCAACCTGACAGAACTAAGATCATTTACAGACTCAAACAGGACAAGAGCTCACATAGATTAGTGAGTGAGAGCGTGAGAGGGAGAGAGAGAGGGAGAGAGAGAGAGAGAATAATCACATGAAACGTGGATGTTTGCCACTGACCGGACACAATTTAATCAAAATACATCATGTTCAAAGACCTCAACGTCTAACAGAATTCATCAAAATAAAGTATCTACATGTCCCTGCTGTGAGAACAGGGGCGGAATTATTAATTAATGGCTGTTTTCAACCCAAACAGGAAGACATGTAGTGCAGAAAAGACCACGATGGTACAAGTTTGCGTTAGAAATGCAAGTAAGGTTATCAAAATCTGAATGTAAAAAGTTTGTCATAAGCAGTAATGTACAAGGCAGCACCCCCCACCCCAGGCAGAACTCCAACCCCGCCCCCGATTAAAGAAAAGACCGATACAGAGCACGGACACGAGTAAATATAGGATGAATGCTAAGTAGGAAACATGACACACTATCCTAACACTTCGTTGTTAAAAAAAAAAAACAAATGCAAAAGCGCCACAAAACACAATAAAATATTCTTTTAAAATAATTTTAATACACTAACTACCTAGCATGCCCTCACTGTACATTTGCTCTTTCCTGCAGGCCCATCTCCTGCCCTCCAAACACCAGAGCTCACTAACCATTACAGGTAAACACAGGTGGCGTACCGCTCCTCCATTGCGCCCCTTAGGACTGGAGGTGAAAGCCAGACGAAAGGGGGAGGGCGGTGGCGGTACTGCCTGCGGGGTTAGAGCTGCGTTAAGGGGGCCAGGTAAGGGGGTTGGGGGGGCGATGATATGCACCGTTTTTATTTTTTGTGGTGCTGGCTGTTTTCAGGGCTTTCGTTTTTCTCGAGAACAGAGGAGGTTCTCAAACCTGCCGCTATGACACACGTATCATCTGGGACACGGCCTCCTCTCCGGCCTGAGGCGGCTCCTGCTGCTCCTACAGAGAAGGAGGGAGGAGGTGAATCAGTTATTACAACACAAACACCCCGCATTAAACTAAGAGTCACGATCTGGTTAACATGGGCTGAGACCTTTAGCAATAATCATGGAGCCTAATGATTAACAAAACGGCTTATTGGACACTTTTCAGAGCGATGTCGTCGCTGCCGTGCACTAATGACCTCAACACCTCTGGTCAAACAACCTGTTCGGGATCATTTCATGCCAAATTTAACAGAATGTGAAGGGAACAGTGTAGCCTGTTCCAAATGTATGGCTTATGCCATGTTTGTTCACGTGGTGTGGTGATGCGTGACAATAAGGGGCCACTTCAATATGTTCAACACACTTAACAATCAGGAACTGTGTTGTGCTAAAAATGTCATGTGTTCTCAGTGGAGGGTGTGAACCTATTTTCACTTAAATCAACAAAACAGGTCATTTGACCGGATTCCTGAAAAAACTAATCTGCAAGCGCTGTTTTTTAATCTGAAAACTGACCAAAAAAAAACTGAGCAGGTAAAAAAAAAAAAAAAAAAGGGAGAAAAAAAAAAATCAGCAAATCAGAACGGCAATACATTTAGAAACAGCTTACTTAAGTGTATTTTTGGGGAAATAAAGTATTAGGAGGGGCTGTTGAATGTTTGACGTTCTGAATCATTTATTCATGAAAGATAAAATCATAACACATGACACTCGTGCACAGGAGGAGCGGAACTTGCAAGCCAACACAGGAAAGAAACAAATACAAATGCAAAAGTGCGACAGAAGCATGCAGAATGAGCGGCAGGGGTACAGGCAGGGGCACAAACACACTGCAAGCAACACCAGCTGATTACATTCAATAATACTGCGACCTTCAAGGGCCCATATTCTTCATGTCTCCGTTTTATTCCTCTTAAAATCTGTGCGGTTTGACGTACAACACCAGGTTTTATTTACTGAAATCATTTTTGAACCTCTCTATCCCTTCGAGTTACACAAACTTTTCCTTTCCGACTGCAATTTGTACAATAGCCCTGCTTTGATTGGCTGCTCTGTATGGTGCCTCAATTGGAATGCAGTTGGTCCTGAAACGTTTCCAACCTCTGTATGAATAGTTAAGCTACATCCAATCGCATTAGATATTTACATATACACTGGCCTTTGTGACATCACAGACATGGGGTAATTCAAACAGCCTGCTTGGTTTCTATTTACACAGTTAAGAGAATGGTATGTTCTGAAACCAACTATGGTTATACATCAAGCTCCTAGAATTCAAAATCCGAGGAGAAACATGTTTTTTCATGGTATGGGCCCTTTAAAAGCGCAACATGATCCCTAAAGTTCAGACACAAAACACTGTAATGCTTAGCAAGCATGTATTTCCCCACATGACACATTGTCTACACACTCCTAACTGAACATTTCATTTTTGTCCCACTTGAGGTTTATTTTCAATTTTTATACAAACTTGTTATATGTACATTACATTTAAAAGCACACAGCTCTTCTAATCATGACACATTCTGACAAAGTTGCTCCTGCTGCAGAAGAGCACCGATGCGTGTTAAGCACCGCAGCTCTTAGTTCATAATCTTTGTTTTGCGGTCAAAACTGTCCTGAGTGTTACAATGCTAACAAAGCACACACTCTCAGCAGGTCAGAAAAACCCAATAAATCACTTGTGAAAAGGGCTTGGGGAGAAGCAATGGCTCAGCTAAGCAAGAAGGCAGGTGACGGGCACAGCAGTGCCAGCAGGAGCTCAAAAGTGAGGAAGGATGCGGGCCGAGCGGCCAACGAAAGCAGAGAACGGCGGCTAAGCGAGGGGCGCGGCAAGTTCGGGAAGCCAAAGGCAGCAGAGAGCTAAGCGAGGGGTGGGGTGTGCTCAGGCAGCCAGTGAGAGCCAATGAGAGTGGCCGCTCTGAGTAAGTCCTCCTGTTTGACTCCGCCCTGCTCCTGCACCCTCACCTGCCCGGAGAGACCCATCTCCTCCTTTTCCTTCGGAGAAAAGAAGCGTCCGCCGTCGCCTCGCTTCCTCTGCATGGCGTGTCTGTGTCGTGACTCATGCAGGTATTTCTGAGGAGACAAAGGAAGATAAAATCAATCATATGGTCAGAAAGTGTATGAAAATGGTCCAATGTTACACATCTGGCAGCTGGATGCAGAGAGAATTTCAAGGTGTATTGTACTTGTATGACTATGCATGTGACAAAGAATCTTTTGCTGCTTCTAAATCTTTGTACTATATATTTAAGTTAAAGTGTAAATTACCTACTTGCGTTTTGTACTGGGTCTGCTTATGACATTTGTTTGGTTTTATGTACCACAGAGTCATGATTCCTTTTTACACAACCATTTTCCAGGGTTGTCGCTTTAAACTAAACGGTGCAGCTGTGCCTTTTAGACTGATTTACACAAATGACCTCTGTTCTGAATTCAGTCCAGACTGAAACCTATAAACGTAGCGTGAACAGCACAAAATTCTCTCTCTGCATTTAACCCATTCACCAAGTAAAGCAGCGGGCAGCCAGGAACACAGCGCCTGGGTAGCAATGTTTGGGGACGGTGTCACTAGCAGTCTCGGGATTAGAACCCACAACTTTCTGATCGTAGGGCGTACACCCTAACCACTAGGCCACCAGGTCGTGTTTATGACAGTTATTTTGCGAAAGCACGTTTATAAAACTTTAAAGAGCAACGGAAATTTTTCACAGGTTTCTTCACGTGAGCTTGGATATTTTTGGGCACTTTCAGCAGCCCTGGCACGCACAAAAATATTAATTATTAATGAGAACTCCACATTTTATGTTCAGTGCCTTATGAACTGTAAAGGCCAACACACAGCGGGTTCTGTAAATCAAAACTGCTCATCAAGTCACGCTGCGTTGCTCACCCTTCTCTCTTTGGGGATTTTTCCCTCTGCCTCCAGCTTGGCGCGAGCTTGCCGTCTCTTCAGGATGCGATGGTACTGTTTGGCGTTGACGTAGAGCGGTTCCTCCTCCAGCATCTCAGCCCCCGGCAGGGGGATGCGCTGGATGGTGGGTACGGTGCCTCCTCCGGGGACCATCTGAAACATGAGCACAAATGGGTCAGAACCGCATTAATTAAATTCAGGACCGGCTAATGTGATTTACACCGTTTTCTGGCAAGGTCGTTGAGGGAAAGCACCACTTTGTGGCAAAGGCGCCCACGGAGCAGCTGTTATGAGGCGATCATTTCAAATTTATACCATTAGCCCAGTAACATCTAAACTAGAGCAGATTTGTAATTCTAAGTAAACTTGCTGGATTTCCCCAAAGCAGGTAATGCTTTATTCAGGGCCAGAATAATTTTAGGAATTAAATACTAACCTCAATTCAAGGGCTGTCGGGTCAGATTATTACAGAAGAGTGACTTTTTGGGTTAAAAGAGCACAATAGAAACAGGCAGCTAGTGAGTGGCACAATATATAGCAACACTGATCTCTGCAATACTGATATACTGTGTATCACTTAACTGGCAGTAACTTGAATGAATGTTGATTTAAGTAAAGCTTTTCATATTTGAGGAACAGATGAGGACGACTTGAGCACTAACGTACGTTGGTCTGGAGAAGAGCATCTGCTAAATGTAAACATCACAGAAGCTGAAATATGCAAATAGGCCTCTAACCAATCACAGTGTTTCACAGCTCTATTATTTTGACCAATCTTTAACTATTATATTCACTGATTTGTTTTATTAAAGGGTCCGTAATGTTCCTTCCATCTCACTTATGGTGACGTTTGTCTCGATTTGTGTACCAAACATAATTCGCTATTAAATTACCATTTTCCAGCCACCATTGTTCAGGTGCATCCGATACTGCACCTTTAAGACTGAAACATAAATCACCTTATTTCTGACTGGCTGCACTGTATTGCAGCTTGATGAAAATGATAAATTATTAGCATGGAGGAGAAAAAAAAAATCTGTGATCTGAAAACGGGCTGCTTTTACAGCTTAGTTTGCAAATATGGACTGAATGGACGGGGAAGAGAATGTACGTTTTAAAACTATTTTCAGCACCTTAGAAAAAAGTGATACAGGCCCTTTACATTAACAGCATTTATCAGGCGCTTTTATCCATAACTACAGGGGGCAGTCTCTCTCCCATTTTTGTGGATTATGCAGCCCTGGTATTAATAAAGAGGCGTGTTCAGCCTTATGTAACCCACCATGACCATCCCTCCAGCGTTCACCACGTTGCCGGACACCGGCAGGGTGACTGTGACTGTGCCCTGGCCGCTGTTGGTGGTGGATGTGTTGGCGCCCCCTGCTGCCTGAACAATCTGCGTGCCAGTCAGACTGCCAGCTGGGATGGTGATCATGCCTGTGGAAAAGAGGCCAAACTTAACCACAGCAGTAGCACAGATAAACACACATTAAAACATGAAGGTGCTCTTGAGAAGCTGTACAGTATAACACTGCATTGTTATTACAACTGCACTTTTCTAATTACAACAACCAAAGATGATTGTAGCTTATGCTAAACGCAGCGGAATAAAATACAAATTAAAGATAAAGAGACTTTCAAAGGGAAATTACAGGGATTACTGCTAAGCCATCAGCTGAGACGAGGTTTAGTGGAGTTTAACATGAAGTTGTGTGTTAAACTAACCGTGACTGCACTGTCCGAGCAAGCGAACTCGATCAACCACTAAACTGGATGTGAATCATTACCAGTCCAAACAAAACAAAAACTCAATAGTAAAAAGTTAAAACATGTAAAAAAAATTTGCAGTTTACAGAAATGTAATAACTGGCTGAGCCACACGAGTCCATCGAATTTTTTATTATTAAAAAAAAGGTTATTTAAAAAAAACCTTGCATATTGTTTGGCAACCACAGATGTTCAAATACAACTTCAGCTGCATTAGAAACCAAAACAAGAATAATTATTATAATCTTAGTCGGTTCACTATACAGTATAAAGTTAAAGACCTACAATGGAAGTGAAAGGAAGTCTCATTTTATGTAATATCTATTAAATAAAATCTATCAAATCAACCATTTAAAGACATGACTTTTTTTTTTTTTAGCAAAAAGGAACAGGTTGTACACCTGATCCCACCTCTCTGTACACAAGCTTGTTTCGAATGAAAACCTGCAGCCACACCGGCCCTCGGTGGACGCCTCCGGCTTACAACTGTCTTTCTTTAAAACTGCTGGACGTTTTACTGAGGGTTAAGATGCAGCTCACCTACAGCAACATCTAACGGCAGACATTTAGAAGCAGCACTAACTGGGTTTAACTGTAGCTTAAAAGGACACAGTGAAGGTTTAGTGCACCCTAAAGCTACATCAGGAGCCTTTTACCTGCAGGGCTCCAATGTCATTAATGATACAATTTAAGAACTTTTCGATCAACGAGGAAAAACAAACTATTAGAAGTTAATTTTCGATACTCAACATGTGCACCCAGTACCTTTTACCAGTGATATGAAATTAAAATAAGAAACTTGTGTGTAGATCTAATTATCTGAGGATCTAATCTGGGTGCATATATATAAAATAAGGCTAAGCAATGTTAAGGTCGAAAGCACTACTTGAGGAAACTACTGACTAATTTATGTAATTTATCATCTTTCACACAGCAGATAAAAGAGCATCTGTCATTTCTGTGCGATAATCATGCAAAATCATGTGCAACAGCTAGGGCTGGGCGATTAATCGAAAAGTAATCGAAATCGACATTCAGACCCTATAATCGATCAAATTTTTCCAGGTCGATTATTTCGATTGCTGTCCCTTTAAAAACACTACCGCGTGTGGAGTCACGTGACCTGCTCCTTTGCGTTACTCCGCCGACACGTCGAGCACGGAGAGCTTAAACACATAGTTCACTGACAAGTTGCTCAGTTGTCTGAGGGCAAATAAAAAATAAATAAAATAATCGTTCATTAATTGTAAGAAAGTTAAAATGTTCAATTAATCGAGATTTTAATTTTAGGCCAAATCGCCCAGCTCTAGCAACAGCTGCACTGGCAATATTAGAGTAAAAATGGCCATTAATTAATTTTATGGGCAAATACAGAAGTGGATGTGTCCACGCGGTCACAAAATGTAGGATAAAATGTTCCAATTTATGACTAGAAACCATGACAAATTAGATTTTAAAAATGTCAAACATGCGCACGTCGCTTTAGTGTGAGTTCTGTGTACACTTTTATTCTTATGGGCCGCCAGAAGGAGGGTGTGTGTGTGAGAATAAGAGAGTACATACCCTGCTGCAACACTGTGCCATCTGCATTCACAGGCTGGTACACGATGGTCTGCCCTTCAGCTGTCTGAGCAACCTGCTGCCCCTGTACTGTGATCTGCTGGCCCTGAAACACACAAAACATTAAAATGCAGGAAAATTTTTAGGAAACAGAAAAGTAACGTGTCCATCATATGCTTAATCATACCCCGGTCCAGTGTAAGAGGGCTTAACGCGATGTGTGATTCAAGCTACAGCTCAGAATTGAAACGACCCTCTCTGTCAAGTGTGTGTATGTGTTGCTAGTTCACAATATTTCCACTTATGCCAGATGTAGTCGATCAGATGAGACGTGTTCAGATTTTGCTTCTTTTGTGTAGCAATACTGTGCCCTAACCCGCACCCTCAAGTCTGATCCACCATAATGAAGAGCTGGATGCGGGTGCAGCGAACTTTTGGGGATATAAAGATGAGTGAATATTGACTTCTAGTACTAATGATACACCCAGGGTTAGTGGAAATGTGTTTTTTTTTTGTTGTTGTTTTTCGTTAAACTCAATGTCACACAGTGAAGTCACACAGCTACAGGAGCGTTATGAGAGCTGACCTGGTTCTGTCCTGCAGTGATGGCGGTCTGGGGCTGCTGGATGATGATCTGCTGGGCTTGGCCCTGCTGGCCCTGTAGCTGCAGCGTCTGGCCTCCCTGCAGCTGGATCTGTCCCGGCTGCACCAGCTGGATCTGAACCCAGACAGCAACAAAACAAGGAGACGCATTAGCAACCACACGATGGAGGAAGAGAACACCCATTCATGACCAGCTACTGGGTGTTCTGATGATCATCATGAAATCTTACATAAGTCCATCTTTAACCAGGAAAGGTGTCCGTGCATGAATGGGTGGGGTTAGCCTGCTATAGTCAAAATAAGGAAATGTATTTATTAGTGTAAGCTTTAAGACATGAACTGATTATTTTCCATATGTGGACTGTATGAATGTGGGAGTAAATCTGAATCAATGTTTGACTTTGAGCCTTTATAATTTCAGAAATTAATGCTATGGGCCCTTGTTTTAAAAGGCTTTGCGATCTCAAGAAGGAGCACGAAAATCACAACGCTAATATTTCACCCATTCTGTGAAGCTCTGATTATGAACATCACTTCATGAACATTTAACTAACAAATAAAATTCCTCACCTGCTGCAGGCCCTGAGCTCCAGAGACTGGCACCTGCATGATGGTCTGGCCCTGGCCTCCAGACATGGCCTGCACCATGATGGGCTGTCCAGAGGAGGTGATCAGCTGACCACCACTCACCTGCACCATCAGGGGCTGCCCTTGAACCTACACACGGGAACACACACAGACACAGTTAGTGTGATGCAGCTGTGAGAAGACAATCTATGCACAAGAGGTGATCCTTGCATGCAGCTTTTGGCCTCTGACAAAACAGAAGCACACTGTCAGACACGTTTTATCAGACCAATCCACAGGATGTTCTAAACTGCTCAAGGAAAAAATAAATCAGAAAACTCACGATCAGATGCCAGAGGAAAGTGCTTATCATAATGAACACTCACAAACTGATTGCAGTGTTATTAATCTGCGTATTTGAGTATTTAAAGAGGAGGACTCGCTGTAAGTCAGACAAATGGAGTGGACTGGGCTGATAATGACTAAATGAAGGGCTGTGCAGTTCACATGTTTAAGACAAACATGGTCAGTATTACAATAACATGCTGAACATGAAGCACATCGCATTCCCACTGTATGATCACCAGCATACAATTTCCTCTTGCACTCTTACAGTACACTATATGTCCAAAAGTAAACAGACACTCCCCTTAATGCATGTTCAGCTACTTTAAGGTTTACAAACACCTGACAGCTCCAAAGAGAAGCTCTGCCAATAAAACGAGCCTGGGCTTGTCATTCCCAACACCAAGTTTCAGTTATAAAGCCACAGTGTTGGGATGAACTGGAGACACAGAACTGATCATCAGTGCAGGACCTCACTAAGGCCCTTATGCAATCAAATCCTCACAGCAATGTTCCAACATTTAGTGTAAAACCTTGCCAGATAAGCAGAGCCTGTTTCTGCAGAAAAAAAAAAAGAAAAAAAAAAGGGGGGGGGGGGGGTTTGGGGGAGACGCCTCTTTAACCCTTTTTCCCCCACCTTTTGACCCTTTTTTACCTC
>JBBPDC010000017.1:9856545-9877214 GCA_037974485.1 Hemigrammopetersius urotaenia
TCATCATCATCATCATCATCATCATCATCATCATCATCATCATCATCATCATCATCATCATCATCATCATCATCATCACCATCATTATCATCATCATCATCATCATCATCATCACCACCACCATCATCATCATCATCATCATCATCATCATCACCATCATTATCATCATCATCATCATCACCACCACCACCATCATCATCATCATCATCATCATCATCATCATCATCATCATCATCATCATCAGTAATTTGTCTACATTAAAGCCCCCCCCAGCATTCTAGACTAAGCTCTAATACAGAACCATCATCTGTTCAATATTGCACTGGAGATCTGCTAGACTCCAGTCCTGTGGAACTCCAGTCCTGGAGGGCGGTGGTCCAGCACGGCTCAGAGACGCCTGGTTCCCCTCGCCACTTAATTGTTTAGTGAATGTGTTTGAGTAGTAGAACCATCAAACTGTGCTGGACTCTGCCTACACCCCCCAGGACCAGTGTTTGACACCCTGTGCTGGACTGACACACTGTTAGTACCGTGAGGTCCTGAAGTCCCAGGATGTCAGTCTAGCTCCCCAAAGCGGGACGTCTCTCAGACCCAAAGGCAAACTGACCTCTGTGTGGAGAACGCTGAAGATCCACATGTAGCCACTTACAATGAACTCATTCTGAATGAAATTAGTTGGTGACACCCAAAGATACGAAACTAAAGGAGCTACTAGTCACACAGAGTCAGTTCTTACAGATTTGTGGTTTGGACTCTCCCCTGGTCAAAACAGGATTCTGTTACTGAAAACTTCACATCTTCTACAGGGAACTCACTTAAATACAGCATTTCTGCAAATTTCACTGCAGCTTCTGTTTCTCTGCTTTTCAACATTTATGTGCTTGTATGTACTGAAAAAGTCTCTCTTTATGTTAAAGGGCTCATATCCTGCATCTCCGTTTTACATTTGCTTCTAAAACTTATGTGGTTTTATGTACAGCGATAATTTAATTCATACAAACGTCCAACCTCTATTTACCCTTTAGAATTAAACAGGACATGTTGGTTTCTGTGTCTTTACGACTGTCCGCCATTCAAAAAGCAGTTCCAGCTTAAACCCTCTTATATGTGTGTATATGTACACAGTTTTTGTGACATCACAAAACAAAGAATTCAAAACAAGTTGTTGGGAGCCTGTTCCAAGCCAGCAAAATGTGGTATTTGATGATATGGGCCCTTTAAATTCAGTAATTGTGAGTTCAATCGCGCAAACGTGTGTCCTCTGTAGAAGATGTGCACTTTGTTTACAGACAGATCCGATTTTTTCCCCAGCAGATCAGATCTGACTCGATCAGACACTCTAAATATTATAAGAGTTTATTGAAATCTGACCACATCTGTAGCCAGATACAGATCAGGTCTCTCAGTTTGACCCATCAGATCAGATCCTTTCCTAGATCATACCCCAAAGCTTCAACAGACATTCAGGGAACGTGTTAAATACAGATCAGTGTTTCTATCCAGAGGAAGATTCTCACAACAGTCTTTTCTTCATCTAATCAGAAATAAATCATCTTCTTATCTGGAGATTATTGAGAAATCAACTCAAGACAGAAGATCTTCTGCTGTTCTCATCAGATTCTCAGTTTCTTCTCGTTTTGGATCGAAACAGTCCGACTTTGGGAGTCGAGACTCGAATTTCATCACTAAGACAAATTTGTTCAGACTCATTTATAAGATAAACCAAGTTTTCTTCTGGTTTATCTGAAGATCTGAGCTGAATGAAGACCAGAGCAGTGAGAGAAAAGAGATTTGATCTGAAGATCTTAAACTGGGATCGGGCTGAGATTAGAGGAGCTCTTTCTCAGGAGCTGAGTTTAAGAAGTGAGAGAAAATGCTCAGAATCTCAGACTGAAGTTAAACTGAGCTCAGTTCTGTTTAGGAGAAACATGCTGGACAGAGTTTTCCTTCCTCTGGGTAGGAACACTTCACATCTGTGAGATCATAAATCGTCCTTCTTGCTGAGCTTTGGCCCTCCTTAGTCTCCTACTCGTGTATCATTATTACAGCAACCAGAGCAGCCACGCGACCGCACTCGTGACTTCTGAACAATCAGGTCTGAAGATCGGATTCAGGAGTCAAATCCGTTCCGCCCACAGCCTTTTCTGACTGGACAAACTTTTGCACTCAACCCTTAAACGAGGAACAGCGTAATTATTCGAGGCTAATAAAGAAAAGCCGAAACAAACCTCTCTCTACGTGTGACGGCGTGTTCCTGAAACAAGTTGTATTATTTATCTTATTGTCTGACTACTCTATTCTACAGCCTCCGGTTCCGATGGCTTTAATGAAGTGAGTCTAATTTACAGACCGAAAGAGACGAGACGAGTGAACGCCTTCGATATTGTACAACGAAAACGGCCTTCACGGATAAAAACAGACGACACAACTGGAACCCAGGCGACTGCATGAAGCCGTGAACACTATAGCGAGAAGAAGGCGGTTGGATTTCCGGCACAGCTCTAGGCCTGAGCCACTCGACCCCCCCGGACTCAATTGCTTTGTCTCTCCAGGAGCAGGAGTTCGGGGCGCCATCGATCAGACGAGACGATTCGCTGGTACACGACAACACACAGACCATACTGTCCACAAAAAGCTGAATGAGGAACGGAGATCGATAGAAGAATACTGCGGCCATCTAAGAACATCCATGGGAAACACATGAGCGAGGCTAAAGGTGCTCAGGGAGCGTCGATGTCCATCACGTTTGAAAAGCACAGAGACGCCGACCCCCGTCCAACAGACATCACGATACCGACTCATCACGGAAATTTGGCTTCAGCTGAAGAGGCAATAAAAAAAAGAAAAAGGCCCGAAACTGGCCACTCGTCTGCCCCGGCCACGCCCGTCCTCTGCCGCTCCTTCCCTGAGATATTGCTCGCCGCTCGTGGATCTGAGCACTGAAGGGACCTCGACCTCAACCTCGGCGTATTGTTACCACAGTGATGAGCCCCTCCGGCAGGGCGAAAGTGAGCTGCTCTCGCTCTCCTCTGGGAAACCAGAGAACTGGGATCAGTGGTGGAGCTGGGATGGAGCTATAGGGTGTCCCGCACCAGGGCACTGAAAACCAAGCGGTGTTTTTAGATGTTGTCGCACTGCTGGGACAGCGTTTCCCATGATCACGCTTGTACTCTAGAGCAGCGGCCCCCAACCATTTCTGTGCCACAGGCCAGTCTCATGTAAAACAATATTTCAGATTGACCAGATATAACAAAACAAAGTGTTTTTGTTCTTTACACGTTCTTTACAAATTCTCTAAATAAAAGTATTTTGAAAATATTTGTATTTAGTCTTTCTGTGCGGCCCGATACCAAATGGCTCGCGGGCCGATACCGGAACACGGCCCGGTGGTTGGGGACCTCTGCTCTAGAGGGCTGGGCGATATGTCCTGTATCGGTGATATGATGATATTGCAATTATTTCTTTATTTCTCACACACAATATACAATACCAGTCAAGTTTTTGCACTGAGATGTTCCACATTTACATGTTACTCAATATTTACTAAAATACACTACAGTGTGTTCACCCGTTGAAAAATGTCATATTTTTTTATTAATCACTACTAACCTACAGAAAGCCACCTAATATAAGTATATTATGGATCTCCAGACCAGTGTCAGATATTTAAGGAGTTATTAAGAGCTGAAACAGTGACGAGTGCATTTAAAATTAAAGGACAGTCTAGAGTTTGACTCTGTTTCACCAACAACCAGTTAATAGGAGTCAGACCTGCACTGTTACAGATTCTCTCATCTTCGAAAGGAAACTGGCTTTATTGGAGATTTTTCAGTTTAACAAGAATAAAAATCTGCAGTTTATGAAATAAATAGATAATAGATGGTAAAAGGCTGAGATGTGCAAAAGCCTTTGACTGGTAGTGTATATCTGTCAGTATATCTAGTCTTTGAACACTGTCACTGGCATAGACTGTAAACACCCAGGTAAATTACTGCCAAATTGCTTCGGTAATTATCTAGAACACTGTCTATTTTTGGCCCAGAATTAGCACATCTTATTAGAACCTGTCAGACAATGGCTGGCCCGAGGTACCAAATGAAAATAAGTGGACTGAACCAGCCTAACTGATCCTAATCCATCCTAAAAATGATCCTGGATCAAAACCAAGCACCGCCCTCCCTCAAGTCTCTGGCCCTTGTTTTCTCATCACTCCACAGCAGAGCCCCGGGGGTCTGAGATGTAATTAGAGACTGGCCCAAAGCCTTCTGACAATGGATGAGTCAGCGGTGACTAAAAGCCACCAAAATATGCAAATAAACCAGGAAAACTGGAGAACCAGATGTCCGAAATAGGGGGTTCTGGCTTCCCTTCGCTATAAAACAAGCCTTATTCTGTTTAAAGGGGTCATTAGCATTCAGGTAATGTCTCTCTCTCTCTCTCTCTCTCTCTCTCTCTCTGGTTGTCATGACAGACAGCCTCATGTAAATGACACAGTGCACAGGATGGACCTCCTTAGAGAGGACGGCATTCATAATGTAATTAGGGCCCACTGGAGATCAAAACACTGCGATTTTGTTTACTCTTGAGCAACGGAGCGGATTAAAGCAACGCTGCTGTTAATCTGGCCACAAAATTTAAAGCCCAGGTGTGTGTGTGTGTATGTGTATGTATGTGTATATGTGTGTGTGTGTGTGTGTGGCACCGTGGCTGGCAGCTCAGTTTCGGTTTTTGGTGCTACAACAGACCGCGCTTTCGGTAAACTGCATCAGACTGGACGATACAGGCTGGCGGGGAACGAATAGCCAAGACGGACGGTCACTAAGATCCCTGGCTTACTCCGCTTCCGCTCTGCTCTCGGGTTTTATTGCTAGGGTCTGAAACCATGATGTAAATTAGCTTTGGCTTATTTTCTACTGACTGAACTGTGGTACAGGACTCCTCCCTGTGAGCCGTACAGGTGTCTTTTACGACAGGAAAATGTAAGATTCCCATTTTGCTTATCGAGCTCAGAATTGGCAGTTTTTGGAATCTGATTCAGGTGGATCCGTGTGGCAGTTTTGTTGAACGTCCCTTCGTAATTCTGTAGGTGCTTAATTTGATCCACGTTATTTAAAACAGATCGATTTTTCTTCTAGGAATGTAGAACACCAGTTTGGCCCGTTAACGAGAAAATAATGTTATTTATTTTACATGTTTAGTGAAGAGTTACTTAAAGCATGCATGAAACTGTGCTTAGGGGTTCATTTAGGTGAACTTGTAAAAATCTGCCCTAAAAATTGGATCCCTAACAAAGTGGGATTGGCTGTAAAGAGTCGTCCCTGGTGCATCCTTGTTTTCACTACGCTGAGCTTTATGCACGGCATCCATGCACTCTTAAGTCTGAAGGTGTCCAGTTACTGAGAGCAGCGTTCAACACGATGCTGTTTTCAACGTAATGGTATGCCACTCCTGTAGCAGTGACTCATGACTGAGGTCTATATATAACACGGTGATGCTGGTACGTTAGCATTTGGGGAAGGGAGAGGATAAATACTGTCTTGCTAATGCTATTGGCTATAGGGCACAAAGCTATTCCTAACGTCAGCAGTCTGTGGGGATCATGCTGGATTACATAGTGGACGCACCCGTCTTCACGCACCCCTTACTGAACATTATAAGGCTTCCCTGTTACACTTTCTTGCTCACAGAGAAACTGACCTTCCCCTCAGCTTCCCTGCCCATCGAGTCCACTTACCGCACATGGCAAGAGCCTTTTCACAGTATTTACTTAAATGCTACAGATTAAAATGCTGGAAAGGTTTTTTTTTTGTCACAAAGGAAAGTGAAAACACTGTGTGTCCAATCAGCCGAGTGTCCAGGGCAGGCAGCGTCTGTATAAAGCTCTCACGATACACATCCAACCCTCGGACGCCGTCCGCTCAGACCACGATGGGTGTGTCGGAGAAGACTGAGCTTATAGAGTCCGCCACAGATTTCTTCCGCTTCCCTTTCCCCTGCCGGGCCTCTTCGTCCAGCTCCTCGTCCGCGTTGGGGTTCACCTTGCCGTTCTGGCCCTGCAGGTCCTTGGGGTCTATGAAGGCAACGTGCCTGTTGAGCTCAGCTTTGGTTGCCAGATCCTCATGAGTCGGGGTGGCACTGAGCATGGAGGAGTGGATGCTGTCCTCATGGTGGCTCTTGGATTTGCCTTGCCCCGGGCAGCAGAAGCAGCGGCAAGGGGTCAGGTACAGGTAGATGAGCACCAGGACCACACTGGCCAGGCAGCCCACGAGAGTCGTGTAGGCCGTGTTGAGGGTCTCGCCGTGTCCGCTCATAGTGAAGTTATGCACCTTCACCCAAACGTACAGGGTCTCATTGAGGTACTCGCTCACGGCAAAGCAGGTGTACTGACCGGAATCCTCCAGTTTCACAGAGCGGATCTCCAGGCTGCCGTCCGGGAGGACTGCTGCACTCTGGTTGCTGCCAGGGGACACGACTACGTTTCCAGGCAGCATCCAGGTCTTGGACATGTACCGGCGCCGTGTGTCACAGCTAAGGACCAGGTTCTGCTCCAGGAAGGTTTCCTCCATTGACTCGTTGAATGTGCTGCAGTTCATGTGCACGTTGAGCTCGAAAATGCGCAGGACCTTCTTCTCGGGCCCTGGCGGCACGCAGATGTAGTCGTCCTTGAAGTCCATGGCCGAGTTCAGCCGCCGCATGTACCAGTGGGCCATCAAGCTGTACAACTCACAGTCACAGACAAGCGTGTTGTTGTGGAAGTAGAGGCCATTCCTGATCCAGGCCGGGAGGCCGTGCAGCTCTTGGATGGGGAGGACCTTGATCCGATTGGAAGACAAGTCCAGCAAGGTCAGGTTCTCCAACCTTGTCTTGTCCTTGACCAGCTCCAGGGGGAATCTGGAGATCTGGTTCTGGCTCAGGTAGAGCTTCTGCAGTTTGCTGAGGCCCGAGAAGGCGGTGCGATCGATCTGTGAGATCTGGTTATTGTACAGCAGGAGCACCTTCAGGCATCCCAGCTGCTCAAAGATGTACTCGTCCAGCTGCCGCAAGCTGTTGGAGGAGAGATCCAGGTAGCTCAGGTTCTTCACATTGACGAACGCTTCGGTGGAGATGAAGTTCAGGCCATTGTGGCTCAGAAGGAGGTTGTGGAGTTTGGGCAGCTGGTACGTGGTCCACTCCGCCCGCAGCCTGGTGATGTCATTGTAGCTCAGGTCGAGCACGGCCGTGTACTGGGGCAGCTCCGGCGGAACGATGGTCAGGTTCATTTTGGAGCAGCTGACGATGTTGCTGGCGCATATGCACGTCTTGTGGAAATTCACCAGTGAGCCAGCAGCCCCCGGCGTCCGCAGAAGCACCAGGGACACACAGACCATCCACCTGACGTGCAGGCCCAAAGAGGACGACATGCCTTCCTCTTGTTCTCTCTCTCTCTCTCTCTCAGCCTTACCGCGGACCTTCTTTTCACTTGACAGCGTCGCAAAGCCCTGGCTGAAACAGAGAAACGAGACGGAGCACTGGTAAACGTAGTGTGGTCATAAAAAAAACCCACAAAAAGAAAAACGAGTGAGTCATTTAAGGCACTGCCAGTGAAAGGACTGGCAGGCTTCTCACTCATGCATGCATAATAGCAGGTTTACAAACATGAGGCGTTCATTCACGCAGCACACAGACGCACACTAACCCGCCCTCCCCCCCTTACCAAAGGGCAATTCCACCCAAAAAATGTCACAAAGTCAGAGTGGTTTATCCTCCATGCTCCACTAGAGAAAGTTACAAATAGGATATGTCTGCTTGAGGGAGCCTACAGCCTACGGAAGATACCAATACTGTTGCCATTGTTTTGCCATTATCATTACAAGAAAGAAGCCCAAGCATGTAGGTGATCCATTTCCATTCACCACCATATCTGTGATACAGACGCCACAGTACATGATGTACTTGTATAACTATGCATGTGACAAATAAAGAACCTTGAATCTTAAATCTAGACAGCTGGTTCCATTTACCACCACTGTAACACCAAGCCCACTCTGGATTACTTTGTTTACAAACAGTGGATGATGCAGATTTTGCAGAAATTGGTGGAAGTCCCTTTAAAAGAACTGCCCCCCCCTCCCATTCCAGAAGCAATTTCACAGCAACAGTTATGAGTGAAGGTGAGGTGAGGTGCCCCCCCCCACCACCCCAAGCACAGTAGTGTTGCATTGCACCAGATTCCTGCATGCATCTTTAAAGCGTCCAGCAGAGTCTGGTCTCGCCTTACCTGCAGAGCCCGAGCTCGGGATCAGTGGCGCGCGGGCGCGGGCTCGGGCGCGTCCCCGGGCTGCTCCCTGTTTACCCACCGCACATCCCGGTAACGGGGCATGGCTTTCCAACACAGAGCCGCAGAGGAAAGGGGGGAGGAGGAGGCGGGAGAGAGGGGGAGGAGGGGAGGATGTATTCTCCTCAAGGAAGAAAAAAAAAAAAAAAAAAAAGAAAGAAAAGAAAAACGTTCCCACGGCAGAGCGCGCGAGCGGCGGCAAAAGATCACGCGGACAAAACGGCACCCGTCTCAGCACGCGTCAGGGGGTCGTTTTGCGCGACGCTCGGACGCGGTGCGGTGTGTGTGTGTGTGAGCTCGTGGAAAGACGCAGCGCGATCAGCATCTCTCCATGGTCCGTCACTTAAAGCGCGCATGAGCAGTGGCGCGCGGGAGGGAGGGTGTGTGTGTGTGTGTGTGTGTTGGAGGGGGGTCCTCCGTGGTCCCTTCCCTCTCCCGTCTCTTCTCCTCTCCTCCCCTTTCTTCCTTTTCTCTTCTCTTCTTCTCTTCTTTTCTCTTCTCTTCTTTTCTCTTCTCTTCTGTTCTCTTCTCTTCTCTTCTTTTCTCTTCTCTTCTGTTCTCTTCTCTTCTCTTCTCTTCTCTTCTCCTCTCTTCTGTTCTCTTCTGTTCTCTTCTCTTCTCTTCTCTTCTCTTCTCTTCTCTTCTCCTCTCTTCTCTTCTTCTCTTCTTTTCTCTTCTCTTCTTTTCTCTTCTCTTCTCCTCTCTTCTGTTCTCTTCTCTTCTCTTCTCCTTCCTTTTCTCCCCCTGTTTCTGAACCCAGGAGCAGAGCTCGCGCCTGTTAAAAGCGCATTACTGTGGTAATATATAGGCGCGCGGGGGGGGTGAGGGGTTGAGTGACGTCACGTGCACTTTGGGAGCACAATAAAGTGGTGGGTGTGTGTGTGGATGTGTGTGTGTGTGTGTTTGTGTGTGTGTGTGTGTGTGTGTGTGGTTGTTTGTGTGTGTTTGTGTGCGTGTGTTTGTGTGTGTGTATTGTGGAGAGGGTGGGTGTTGTGTTCTCCTGAGCTGCACAGTCCCTCAGCACGTGAGACTGGAGCACTAGGCGATGGAATTAGAATAAATATCATTAATACAGTAAAACTGTTTAACACTAATATTAGAATAATTATCATTAAAACAGCAAAGAGTGTTTTATTAACACTAACATCAGAATGATGAATTAATATCGTTCGCACAGCAAAGAGTGTTTCTAATAGCACTGGGAGGAACAAATAGGAAAAAATAAGCACTAAAATAATAGTATACAATAAAGTAGTAAACAATATAATAACATAATAAAACGGGAGGAGAGCAGCAAAGACAACAATACGGGAGAAACCCTAAAACACATGCGCGGGTTCATGCACACACACACACACACACACACACACACACACACACACACATGCATTTAGATTTTTAATATATGTGTGTATGTATACATATGTATTAAAACATTTTAACTTGAAAAACATCTGAAAACGTGTGTATTCTTTTTCCACAACACAAAAGACTTCACTTTCACACAAACACATAAACACAGTAAGCTGTGTCAATGATCATCATTCAGCAAGCTCATATATAATTATATAATTATGTATCGTATCACGTTCCTGTACATTAAAAATACAAGAAAGTCTGGATCTTTGGATGCAATATATGAAGAAATGAGGGACTCGAGATACTGTATACTGCAATAAAGCTTCCCAACAATACCTTTCTGTACTTCACCTACTGTGTTACATGCCTTTCTAATGGTTGTGTATCACATCCTGAACACTGTTTAGTGTGTTAGTGTGCGGTTTGGGGCGCAGCCAAACACAAGAGCACGACTCTTAGCCATGTCTGATCGGAACATGGTGCAGACCCATAAACAATAAATAAATTCAGTTCAAGACGGGATTCATAGACAGTTGACGTTTCAGTATATGAACATTTACACCACAGGCCAGAAGTTTGTTCCACCCTCAGATTGAAAAAAGAAACAACACTCTGTTCTTTTTACATTAGAAATAGACCAAACCGCACCACTTGGGGCAGCTGGTAGCCTAGTGGCATTCGCCCCGTGATCAGGAAGTTGCGGGTTCGATTCCCAAGACCGCTAGGCGCCGCTGAGGTACCCTGAGCAAGGTACCGTCCCACACACTGCTCGCCGGGCGCCGTGTTCCTGCTGCCCCCTGCTTCACTTGGTGAATGGGTTAAATGCAGAGGAAGTTTAACTGAATGAGTTTTAAAATACCCCCCACCCTTCAGTGTTGAGACAGTTCACACTGAAAAAGACATGGTTTAAAATGCAGTCCTTTAAAAATATTGAACCGGTTCACATTCATCATTATTTTTATTAAAATTTGAACCAAGTTCCCAGCTCAAGAAACGAACTAATTGAACCTCCTTCTGTCTTCTCCTTCTACCTGTCATACCACTGAACAATCACAGACATGAGTTACATTAAACAAACAATTCTGAGGTTGAGAATCGATCTTAAGCAGCGCATCATGTTAAAACGAAGTGCAGGTTTACTGGGCATTTTATTCAGACAATATCAACACAAAATGTAAACAAACGTGTCTGCCTGAAATGCAACATTCAGACAATATCTTTTAAAGCGATACTTTTATGATCAACACAAAATGAATGACATTCAAGTATCACAGTATTTTTACAATAAAACATTGAAAGTCAGTTACATTTGATTTAAGTATTTCTACTGTTTTCTGGTAATAACATTTTTAAGAATCCAAGGATAGTTGTTTCCCAGTCAGTCTACAGATTAAATTGTTACATAAATAGCAATAGTGTTGCTATTCTGTTACAGTTAATGGCTATTGTTTGTTTGTTTGTTCGTTTGTTGTTTGTTATTATGTTGTCTGCCAGAGGCCTGTGTGTTTACCAGACGGTTAGCAGTTATGAAACGCGACCTTTTGTAACCCTAATTAGCATATGCAGGTCACCTATATAGGGAACAAGAGGGCGATTTGAGACACGCCCACCAGCACCCAGTTCGGTGTCCACCTCCTCAGGTTCGAGTACAGGAAACTCCTGAATATTTGATTGGCAGTGAAACTCTTCAGCCGGGTCAGGAGTCTGCAACCAAACTCCTCTCACTTTCACTGCAGATTTAGGGAAGAGGAAAAGAAGAAGAAAGGAGGGAAGACGATAGAGGAGAGGAGATAGGAAAGGTTGGAAGAGGAGAAGAAAGTAATGGAGAGGAGAGGAGAAGAGACGTGGAGAAGAGAGGAGAAATGAGAAGAGGTGAAAAGAAAGAAAGGGGGAGAAGAGAGGAGAAAAGAAGAGAAGAGAAGAGATGAGAATGGAGGAGAACAGAAGAGAAAAGAGGAGAGCTGAGGAAATAGAAGAGAGAAGAGGAAAAGAGAAGAGAAGGGAAGAGATGAGAAGAGAAGAGAAAAGAGGAGAAGTGAAGATAAGATAGGAGAGCAGAAGAGAAGAGATGAATAGAGAAGAGAGGAGAAGAGAAAATGAGAGGTGAAGAGAAAGAAGGGAGGAAAGGATAGGAGATGAGAGAGGAGAAGAAAAAGAAGAAATGATAGGAGAAATGAGGAGAAAAGAGGAGATGTAACGAGAAAGAAGAGAGAAGAAGAAAGGAGAAGAAAAGAAGAAGAGAGGAGATGAGATGAGAAAAAAGGAGAGGAGAAGAGAAAGAAGAGAATAGAAGGAGGAGAGGAGAGGAGAAAGAAGACAGAAGGAGGAGAGGAGAGGAGAAAGAAGAGAGGAGAAGAAGGAGAGAAGGGGAGAAAGAAGAGAGAAGAAGGAGGAGAGGAGAAAGAAGAGAGGAGAAGGAGGAGAGGAGAAAAGGAGAGAAGAAGAGAAAGAAGAGAGGAGAAGGAGGAGAGGAGAGGAGAAAGAAGAGAGGAGAAGGAGGAGAGGAGAGGAGAAAGAAGAGGAGAAAGAAGAGAGGAGAAGGAGGAGAGGAGAAAGAAGAGAGGAGAAGGAGGAGAGGAGGAGAGGAAAGGAGAGGAGAAGGAAGAGAGGAGAAGGAGGAGAGGAGGAGAGGAGAAGGAGGAGAGGAGAGGAGAAGGAGGAGAGGAGTTCCCGGTGCTCACGCTGCTCTGGGCTGGTTTGTAATTACAGGCTGGGAGGCAGCAGTGCATTAGTCTAAATGTGGCCGGGTCTTTGTCGAGTGCGCTCTCTCTTTACTTCTACAGTGTTTGTTCGTTTATCACCCGGAGATAATTAAAAAACACAATGATGATGAAATCCCAGCAGTTTCAGGATCTGCTGAAAGACTTGAATATGTAAATATAATTCTTACCCTTTATCTCTGGACATATACATGTACATATAATGTTTAAGCAATTAATATTTATTTATATATTTAAGACTATAATTGCCTACTCAGGAATAGTATTTATGAATTTGGACATAGAATTAGTGCTGGCTTTATATTTTGATATAGTAAATTCTACAGATTAACTTGCAGCGCTGTTTATATTCACTTCTCTACAAAACAGGTGAGCAAACTTTCATGAACAACTGTATATGAGGGATATTCCATTCCATTCTATTCTACTCTATTCTACTCTATTCTATTCTACTCTATTCTACTCTGTTCTATTCTACTCTATTCTGTTCTGTTCGATTCTATTCTATTTTATTCTGTTCTGTTCTATTCTATTCTATTGTAGTGTATTCAAATCTAGTCTGTTTTCTTTTCTACTCTATTCTATTCTATTCTAATGTAACCTGTTAGACTAGTCTGTTTTCTATTCTATTCTTGTCTATTTCCTATTCTATTCTATTCTATTCTAGTTTTCTGTTTTTTATTCTATTCTATACATTTCAGTCACAGTCAATTCTAGTCTTTTTTGTTGAGGAAATGTTACATTTCTTCATTTGCCTGCAGTATTGTTGTTTACTTTCCTTTCTGATAACAAGGATCCATGGATCCATGTCTCATATATATATATATATATGTATATATGTATTTTAATGTATATATATATATATGTGTGTATATATATATATATATATATTAAAATACATGTTTATATATATATATATATGTATATTTTGTACAGCTGTTGGATTTTTAAAAATGTTGTTCTGTTCTGGATAGTAAATGTCCACACCCGCTGCAGATCCTTCCCCTGACCATGGTCTGAAAGGGGCAGAGGGGGCGCTGTAGAGGCTGCTGAGAGGAGTTATGTGATTTCTGGGAGGGATTTCTGTAAAACTGTTTATTAACCGGCCCTGTCCCTGAACACACCTCCTCCTCTGCTCCGCTCCGCTCGTTAGGCCTTCTGTAAATAGGTATTAATTAGCGGTAATGAAGAGCGGGGCCCCCCGGGTGTCTGAGGGTCCGGTGTGCTCGTCAGGATGGCAGTTAATTGAGTGTCGTGTTGCTGGTGATGAGTAGGCTGGATCACTCAGAGGCCCTGCAGCAGCTCCACAGGCTTTCTTAACACATTTAAATGCTAGTTCAGGCACAGGCTGGGGCCCTAGCCAGGGTTGCCAGATTGGGTAGTCCTCTAGCAAATGGACGGATTTTGGGTGGATTTGGCAGGAAAACAGTGCTTTGGCGGGTTGGATTTTCATAAAACTGTAAGACAATGTTCCATTTCTTTATTTACTTGCAGTGATACTATTTAATTTGTTAATAAATCAAAGGGGAAAACATTTATAATGCATTAAATGTCATTTGAATTGGAAACATCTCCTCAGAAGCAAACATCTGTGAGTTGTGGGACCAAGATACACAGAAATCACATTATTTTACTGTAATTAGTTTCTTTATTCAGTCACTCCCTCAGGCCCTGTTCATACAAACACACTGCTATTACAGTGTGTACATAATTATGCATAAAATACCCAAAATATTGATATGAAATTTATTCCAGAACACCAATGTAGCTACTGTGGAATAGTGCAGACTATGGATTCCAATATCTCTCTCTCCTCCTCTTCCCTTCTTTCTCTCTGTTTCTCTCTCCTCTCTCTTCCTCTGTCTCTCGCTCTCTCTCTTCCTCTCTCTCTCTCTCCCTGCCTCTCTCTCTCTCTCTCTCTTCCTCTCCCTTTCTTTCTCCTTCTCCTCTCTCTCTCTCTTCCTCTCACTCTCTCTCTTTTCCTCTCGCTCTCTCTCCCTGACTCTCTCTCTCTGTCTCTCTCTCCCTGACTCTCTCTGTCTCTCTCTTCTTCTCCCTTTCTTTCTTCTTCTCCTCTCTCTCTCTTCCTCTCACTCTCTCTCGCTTCCTCTCTCCTCCCTCGCTCGCACTGATTCTCTCTCTCCCTCTCTCTCCCTCTCTCTCTTTCTCTCCGCTGCATTTATTTGTTCATGACATTTTTGTCAACATTACATCCGTCGAGACGCATAATTAGCATAAACCCTCAGCAGGACGAGGGTCGGGCGAAGTATCACTGTTATTAGGTGCAGATAATCATAGGAGACCCAGGTTTTAATGCGAAGCCTGTTGTCATGGTAGCCAGGGTCATAAACCACAGCTGGTGTCAGATGGTGGCTGGGAGGGGGGGTCGTGGGGGGGTATAAACAGGAGAAGAATACACCATGCCAGCAGCAGTCGTCTTCTCAGGACCCTTAATGAACACATCTGCCTCCTGACGGCTCCGCGGCCTCTGCGTGAACCCGGGATGAGTCACTGCGCTCTGTCCTGTTTGTTTTCAATCACAGGTCTTATGTAATCCAGCCCGCCGCGTCCCCCCGGCTGGTCAAGCGGGCCGGTCCGGCACATGATTAACGTTCCCTTTGACTCCGACTCCTGCTGGTGTCGTGGTTGCCTGGCAACTGTTGTGGTCTCACATGTGCGGCGGTCGAGACTCAATCCTCTCCAGAGTGTCTGGCCGGTTGTCCCAAAACCGCATTCATGGATTCGAACCGGCAGAGGGTTTTTCTGTCAGAGCCGCTTTTGTTCTTGTGCTCTTTTTTTATTTCTGGTCTTGTTTGAGCGTTGAATGTTTTCTCTGCGTTCTTTATCCGTGTGATGAGAACCGAACCCAGAGAACCTGTTAGTGACGTCCTGGATCTCCTTCACGTTTCTCTCAGAGTTGAAGATACATTTGTTAGAGTCGTAGAAACTCCCACTGAAATGTATCTTCAGCCCAGACAGACAGTGGAGCTGGAGCTTCATCACTTCCCAGCTGTTAGTTTGTGTCTCTACTGTTGTTTTTTGTGCGGACAGTTAATAAACAGTGTCCTCTTTCTATGTTGTGATGGCATTTCGACCAATCAGAAAGCAGTGATGCAGTCAGCTTGGCTGCAGCCGACTTTCAGCCCCGCCTTTGAGAGGTTTGGGTTTGAGTTGCTTCATTTGTGATGGAAAAGCATTTGTTTCTTGCGTCGGTGGAAAACCATCATTAGCAAATCATAATCAGGGCGTGGTGTTGCTGTGATTTTATCACATTTGATGGGGGCTGGATTTTCCAAGGAATGTTTTCTGAATCAATAAATAACAATAATGATGATAAAAAAATAGTCATGGCTGTGTTTGCAACATAACAGTTTACTCCCTGACACTCCACACTCATCCCATGCTTTGATAAATCAAAAGTTTCCATTTCTACCTTTACAACCTCTATCCCCCCCCCCCCACATTCAGAAAGAATAAACTATTACCACCCACCACCTTGACCAATCACGCCTCCAACTTTCCACCCCTCCCAGTCAAAAGAATTATACCACATACACACACACACACACACACACACACACACACACACACACACACACACACACACACACACACACACACACACATACTCTTTATCCACCACGCCAGCACTAACAGGTCAAATAACAAAACATATTTGTTTAAAGGGCCACCACAGATAGAAGATGTTGATGTGGTGCATGAAATAATTAAAGTTTTCAAAACCTTCCGTACAGCCCATATATGCAAATATGAATTCACAGTTTTTGTGATGTCACAAGAACCAATAAATTTACATTTAAACACCTGTTCACTCTACAGCCATGTAGCTCTGCCCATCCACAATGATTTAAGAAGTATTTTAATAAGGATGTGTTATTGAATATGATCCGTCCACCAGAAGAGAGCTGAATTACACAGATCTATCTTAAAGCTAGGGATGAAGAGGGATAGAGAGGCTGGGAAACTGTATGTAGGAATTAATTCCGGCTGCTTGTTATTTCTCTACAAACGCTGTTAGTGGGGAAAATGATCAAACAAGTGAAAATAAAGGGTGAATGCTCAACATGGGCCCTTTAACTGTGTTAAAAGTGAATCTGGACATGCACACGTTAAATTCTGCACTATGTGTTGTTTTGAACATCTGTTGAGGGGCAAAAGGCCTCGCTGGCTCTAAAAAAAGACTCCTCTGACTTCATCATGCATTAGCAGCGTTTAAATATTCAGGACGGCTGTGAGCTGACTCTTACTGAAGGGATCCTTCGAGCCGGACGAATGCAAGGTCTGGTCAGATTTAATTCTGTCTTGTTCTCGGAACAGGCACAGTTTATTTTAGGGGCCCTAGATACATGTGACATGTCACGCTATTTGCCTAATTTACACCGGTACGTGACAACACCTACTAGCGGCACGCTCTGCACAGGCTCAGGTTACAGCATTATCCATCACCTCCCAACACACAGACTGAGATAAACAGCAAAAAAAAACTTCACAGCAGGGAGAGAGGACAGGCTGACATACTGTGCTGATATAGCATGTGTAAGATGGCATAGAAAATGTGATATAATGTGTGCAATATGTAATATAACATCTATAATGTGATAGAAAATGTGACGTGTGTGGTATGTAACATGTGAAAGATGTGATGCAGCGTATGTAAGATGTCATATAAGAGACATGGATTAATGTGTAAGATGTAACATATAAGATGATATGTAAGATGTTATATAATAAAATGTGACGTATGTAAGATGTGATGTAACATGTAGGAAGGGACATAACATGTAAAATGTGACATGGATACAATCAAATATCACGTGTGATATGGCATGTAGATATGACGAAATGTAGATGTGTAGGATGTTACATAAGATTTTATGGAAAAAGTGATGGAAGAAGTTGTGATTATACCATGATTTGGATGCGGGTTAATGTGTATAAGATGTGATAAATAAGGCAGAAGGTAAGATGTGATACATGGAAATGTACAGAGTTTGATCTGGGTGGCTCAGAAGGAACTGGATCAACACCTGTAATCAGATTCCGAGTTACGAGCCCGGCTGAGGCTGTGCCACCAATAGAACTCACCAACATTCAGGTCCAATAAAGCAATGGTTCTCAACCCTTTCAACATTAAGGGCCTCCTGTCAGTCACAGCATGTTGCCAAGGCCCACTTGGCCGCATTAGATAAGAGTAAATAAGCAATTGTGGACCAATGGCCTGTCTCGATTTTAGATTTGCAGCCCAATCAAAAGCCCTTTGTCTCCATTAGTGTTAAATGGGACAGTCGGGTTCGGGTTCTGTGCTTGGGCTTGGCTAGAGCTCATACTAGAAGTACAGAGTCCAAATGAACAGAGTCTGAGTCTGACTGAACTGAGTCCGAGTCCAAATGAACTAAGTCCAGCTGAACCGAGTCCACATCCAAGTGGAATAAATTCACTTGTACTGATTCAGTTAGTTGTAGGTTTGAATCCCAAGACTGCTAGTGGTACCACTGAGGTTTCCTTGAGTAAGGTACTGTCCCCACTCTCTGACTGCCTGCTGCTTCATGTGAATAGGTTAAATTGGTTAAATGGGTTAAATGGGTTAAATGTGTTAAATGGGTTAAATTGGTTTAATTGGTTTAATTGGTTAAATTAAATCAGTTAAATGAGTTAAATGAGTTAAATGGGGTAAATGGGTTTAATGAGTTAAATTGGTTAAATGGATTTTAATGGGTTAAATTAAATCAGTTAAATGAGTTAAATGAGTTAAATGGGTTAAATGGGTTTAATGGGTTAAATGGGTTTAATGGGTTAAATGGGTTAAATGAGTTTAATGGGTTAAATGGGTTTAATGGGTTAAATTAAATCAGTTAAATGAGTTAAATGGGGTAAATGGGTTAAATGGGTTTAATGAGGTAAATGGGGTAAATGGGTTAAATGGGTTTAATGGGTTAAATGGGTTAAATGGGTTAAATGGGTTTAATGAGTTAAATGGGTTAAATGGGTTTAATGGGTTAAATGGGTTTAATTAGTTAAATGGGTTAAATGGGTTTAATGGGTTAAATGGGTTAAATGGGTTAAATGGGTTTAATGGGTTAAATGGGTTTAATGAGTTAAATGGGTTAAATGGGTTAAATGGGTTTAATGGGTTTAATGGGTTTAATGAGTTAAATGGGTTAAATGGGTTAAATGGGGTAAATGGGTTTAATGGGTTTAATGGGTTTAATGAGTTAAATGGGTTAAATGGGTTAAATGGGTTAAATGGGGTAAATGGGTTTAATGGGTTTAATGAGTTAAATGGGTTAAATGGGTTAAATGGGGTAAATGGGTTAAATGGGTTAAATGGGTTAAATGGGTTTAATGGGTTAAATGGGTTAAATGAGTTAAATGGGTTAAATGGGTTAAATGGGTTAAATGTGTTAAATGGGGTAAATGGGTTTAATGGGTTAAATGGGTTTAATGGGTTAAATGGGGTAAATGGGGTAAATGAAGAGGAAGAATTTCGTGCTGTTCACACTGTGTGTGTTTGATAGAAAAAATCAGAACTGAGACGGACCGATTCAAGTCCAACTGAACCAAATCCAAGTTAACCGAGTGCAACTGATCCACATCCGAATCAGACTGAACCACACCCCGATCCACCTCCTCAAGCGCCAGTCAAATGAACTGTCAAACTTTCTCAGGCACAGTACTGACCACCCAGAGTGCAAATTGGGTGACCATAATAACCCTCTTTATGCTGTATTGGTCAGATTTGAGAGGCTGATGATGGGAATTGTACTTCAATCAGAGACTGAAACACTCATTATCTGATTTGAGAATAAAAAAGATTTGCAGCCTTGATATGAGATCATTTCCCTCAGTAAGCAGAGCAGCTGCGGCTGTGGGTGTAGGAACCTGAATATCTCTAATATTACCCCTATCATGTCACGGTGTGTGTTTGTGTGTGTGTGTGTGTGTGTGTGTGTGTTTTGTGTGATTTTCAAACACTGCACTGAGCTGGATTTATTGCTGTTAACTGAGCCGGTCCCACACCTGCAGTTGAGGTAATGTGAATAATACATGGCTCCTAAATGCACAAGACAAATGGAGCTTTATGGCATAATTAGGCCGCCTCGGGGAATAATAGCCTGGCAGGTGTTTCTCCGCAGAGGCTCCATCCGTCTGCGTTTGCTCAGAGAGGGGAGGACGAGGAGGTAAAGCGATCCGCGCTGATCCGTCACTCCGGCAGGGAGAGGCGGAAATCTCGAGTTTCACGTCCAGCTGAAAGGACAGAGAGTGATCGGGATGATGAGTGTCTGCAGGAAATTCACTTCAGCTTTAACACCATCACTAACAGTGTTAACAGTGGGCGGCGCGGCTAAAAACGTACAGCACACTTTGACTGAAATTTCTGAGAGTTATATTACTGTATACAGTATTTACACACACAGTCCTGTGCAAACGTCTGTTTATGTTTATGTAGAACAGTTAAGAACATCACTCTTTCATTCATTAACAGCATTAATGGATATTACATATGTGACCTGATCTGGCAAAATGAGTCACAGTGACCCAAAATTCAAAATTTTGGAAAAGATCGTTTTGGAAAAAAGAGAAAATAAGCTTTAAAATGGTATCTTGGTCAAAGCTGTATCTTAAACGGTTGTCGAGTTACAGTGGTTTGAATTCTGGTCTCGCAGCACCATTTTCCAACTGAAAAACCGGGAAAATCGCATTTAAAGTTTTTTGTCAGTTTTTTGTTGATATCTTTAACAATCCATAGCATTCAAAGAGATGCACCCAAAATTCAACAACAACATTTTACTACAGGCCTTTAGATACTTAGAGAAATACATTAAATCAGACTGAAGCATCAATTATTTCAAAATATTTATTCAATACTAGGGCTGTAAAGCGATTAATTAAAATTAACTAGTTAAAAATAATCGCAATTCTATGTTAACCCGATATATAATATATAATGAACTCAGTCATCAATTTTACAAAGAAGACTTTGTTTATTTGTTTTTTCCCGACTCTGTCACACTTTTAAAAGCTGTGAGATAAAAACAAAACTTGCTTTTAAATAGAAAATACATAACATCTTCAAACCTGAGAGAATCTCTGTGTTAAGACAAAAACGTCGCTTTAAAGAACTTGGACAAAGCCTAACTAAAGTCCCGCCTCTCGCTCCAAACTCCTGCAACTGTCGGAATTGAATTCACTTTTGAAAAGCACACATATTACCCTTGTCTGGTCCAAACCCCCCTCTGGCAGTAACTTAAAGAGAA
>JBBPDC010000017.1:9958723-9973070 GCA_037974485.1 Hemigrammopetersius urotaenia
AGATTAATCTAGATTAATTCCAAGATTACAGTGAGATTAATCTAGATTAAAAAAAATAATCTATGCCCACCTCTAATATCTATATGTAGGGTCTGATCCAAAGAGGATAAGTGGAACAGTGAGTTAGTTCAGTAAACAGAAGATGGCACACATAGAAATGATCATGTGTGAAAACTGCAATTCATAAACAGTGAAACATCTTATGTTTACAAACTGTGTTTACACACACACGCACTCATCCTGTTCATCCTGTGTTTGAGGAACATGCGCTCTGCATCACATTATGCATTCTTATCCAAACATTCCTGCAGACTGGCAGTTCATTCTGCATTCACATACACACACACACACACACACAAACTTCACCACAGCAGCTCCATCACACCCTAAGTAAAGGGCCTGGCTGTGTTACAGACGCCACACTAAAGTGATTCATGTTTTTATGTCTAACAAATTAATTCATGTGATTAACGAGAATAGAAGAAGGCCTGCATTAGAGTCATCTCTTAAACTGTGGTCATAAACGCATTAGCAGAAATGTGTGTGTGTGGCCCACTCTCTCTACAGCCATGTGTTGTATTTCAGTGAGGACTTCCTTCTCCTGTAGATCCTCAGTAGAACCATACACCTTCATTTCCTCTGCACTACAGAAAACCCCTAAAGGGACAGAATGTTCCTAAAAAATAAATACATTCATTCATTCTTAAATAAACAATGTTTTAATCATTTTTATGTCAACAATAAATATAATATAAAGCAGTGAATGATCGATCTGACCAGGTCTGAAGCCGACCAGTCACAGATCAGACCCTTCACCGTACAGACTGTGACTGTAAACCAGTAAAGGTGGAACAGAATATTCCAACAGGAAAGAGAATGTTAATAAATAATGCACATATTTTAAGGCTGGAACAGACACAGAAAACATAGAGATTGTAACAGAGATTCCAAATAAGAAGCCAACTACCTCTCAATTATTTTAATAGACAATGCAGGAAAATTCATTCATGTAAGCTGGCATGGAAAATCCAAATTAGAACACACGCCATTCGTGCCTGAATTTGTTTGCAGACACTGCCCCCTGTAGGCAGATTTCAGGAGCAGCAGTGAGCCATTTAACTGCTGTAATATTTTCATCACTGCTATTTTTTAAAATCCAGATAAGCATCCCATTATCAGGTCATACATTTCACCCTGTCACCTGGCCCTGAGACCACCTCTGAGGTGACCCACAGCCATGTGTGGTGTTGATCAGAAATGGAAAAGATTAAAGGTGGTTCTCGAAACTGTGCAGAGGGTTCTGTCAGTGGAACGTGGTGCTGGACAGTACAGGATTCCAAACAGCACTTTTCCTGCTTTTCCAGGACTCTGTGTTCCTCTCTCTGTTGCTCCAGTGAAACATTCTGTTCACTCAGGAATCCCCCATCATTTACAACCTCCACCAACCCAAGACAGATCTCCACCCGTTTCAGTGAGGGTTTTCTTTCACACTGCCTAAAGGAGCTTTCAGATCTGGGAAGGCCATGACGTGATTTGTCTTTTACTTTTGATGTTTACCACGGCTGAATCAGTGAAAGCCCCGTTTCTGAAGGTGCCTGGAGGTTCAGAGTGGTCCAGCAGAGGGCCTTCTCCCCCCGTTTCTGAGGAGCAGAGTGGAGCGGAGGAGGCGTTCCCCAAGCTGAGCCCTATTGAAAGGGATCAGCCATCCATGGAAGCGCAAAGAGAGCTGAGCTTTTGGCCAGCAGGTCTGCAGGACCCAGAGTTTGGCATGCGAGTTCTGGTTGTGTCGGGTCAGCACTTCCAACTCTTCAGGCTCGGTGTGAGCTGTGCTGCCGGCTGCCGCGATTTGTTTCGGAGATTACCTGAACTCAAACTTGATCCTGAAGATGGAGAAGCGCACGGTCGAGCTGGTCTTCTTTGCCACACTGTTCGTTCTTCTGGGTGTCTGCACTTCAGCAGCAAAACCCAACAGGAAGAATGAGTGGAACCAACCACAAGATCAAGAGCTGCTTTCTAAGAGAAAGACTCCGGGCCGTGAGGGAGACACTGGCCTCGACCACCAGCAGGATCAGATTGAGGATGAGGATGGAGGTTCTATGTTCACACCTTCGGAGGATTATGAAGGAATTTTCACGACTCTGTCTGCCAGCTTGGACCCGTCCCGTCCCACTGCAACAGACGGTGGGCACAACGACACCAGCACAGTGGATTCGATGGCCAAGGACAACGTCACCGAGTCGAGCGTCACCAGGATCCACAACCCTCTGTTCCCTGTGACGGACAGCTCCTACAGCGCCTACGGAATCCTTGTCCTGGCGCTGGGCGTCTTCGCCGTGGGGGTGGTGGGGAACCTGGCAGTGATGTGCATCGTGTGGAACAACTACTTCATGAGGAGCGCATGGAACTACCTCCTGGCCAGCCTGGCCTTCTGGGACTTTTTGGTGCTGTGCTTCTGCCTGCCAGTGGTGGTCTTCAACGAACTCACCAACAAACGCCTGCTGGGGGATTTCTCCTGCAGGGTGGTGCCCTACGTGGAGGTGGGTCTCAGACAGGAGATTCTTCTAACAAACAGAAATCACACAAAATTCGTCAGAATACACAATGTGACCTGGGATGGACGAAAAAGATCTAGATTTTTATTCCAAGTTTTTAACCTAGTTAAACAGGAACAACTCTCCTCTCTGGAACGTAACATTCAGCTCAGAGGTCTTCAGATACTAATGGTGTCAACAACATGCTGAGGAGAGCAAACCCTGATGAAATGTATCTCATTAACATTAAATATCATCACACTGAGTTGCTCAACACTTGTTCTCTGAGCGATGTCATAAAAGAACCCTGCAGAACCCTGTTTGAGGATAAAGAACCTTTCAAAGGTTCAAAGAAGCTTCACAATTTTTAATGAAAGTTCTTCACACTGATTTGCAAAACTGGTCAAAAAAACAGTCATTAGAAATTCCTCAGTGGTTCTTAGACAGCATGCCTTTTTTCAGCTTTATTTCTGAAGAGTTTAGTTCAGTTCAGTGTTCCCTCGTCCTGCTCGATTTTCTGCTTCAGTGCTCATTAGGGCTTTAATGAGCTGACTGTGGATCAGCAGATTTGGGAGCAGAGAGCAGAGCAGGACCTGAATGGGGAAACACCCTCGTCGAAGTGCAGAGAAATGGGTCACAGTCTTCTCTACAACTGAGAAGAACCAAAGAGGACCAAGAGGGTGGGGTTCAGTCTGGGTGGCACGATACAGCAAAAAATAGCCAATGCTTTCAGAAATGTTCATGATATTTATTTTTTCTAAAGTTTGAAATTCTGAAACAATTTCAATTCTGAAAAAACCCATTGGTGCTACATTCATACGTGACACTCCAATCCAGTGAACAGGACTAATTCTGCTCTCTGGAACATGAAGCTGATCAACAACAATGATACACACTGATTCAAAATAAGGATAAGCATGACCATAAATATATTATAATTATAAACATACATATGCATCTGTGCTACAGGTACTGTGAACTTCGCTGCTCACTGCTCTGAAATCTTGTACCTGTGCAGGTGACCTCACTGGGAGTGACCTCCTTCAGCCTGTGTGCTCTGGGGATTGACCGTTTCCATGCCGCCACCAGTTCACTCCCGAAGGCCCGGCGAGTAGAGCGTTGCCAGTCCGTTCTGGCCAAACTGGCCGTGGTGTGGATCGGCTCCATGGTGCTGGCGTCCCCGGAGCTGCTCCTGTGGAAGCTGCACCCGACCAGGTCCTCCTCTCTGGGCATCCAGGTGGACACCTGCATCATGAGCCCGTACCCCAACCTCCCCGAGTCTGTCTACACTTTGGTCATCAACTACCATGACGCCCGCATGTGGTGGTACTTCGGCTGTTACTTCTGCCTGCCCGTGGTCTTCACTCTGCTCTGCCAGATGGCCACCTGCCACGTCTCCAGCGGGAGTGGGAGTTCTCCCAAGCGCCCAGAGGAACGTTCCCCATCCAAGAAGCAGAAGCTTCAGCACGCCCAACAGGTGGAACGGCAGCTGAACTGCACCGTGATGGCGTTGGCCGTGGTGTATGGTGTGTGCGCACTGCCCGAGAATGTGTGCAACCTCACGCTGACCTACGCCCCCGTGCAAGTGTCCGAGGACATGATGGCCCTCCTCGCCCTCATCAATCAGTTCTTCCTGTTCTTCAAGTCCTCGGTGACGCCAGTCCTACTACTGTGTCTCTGTAAGACTCTGGGACAAGCGTTCATGGACTGCTGCTGCTGCTGCTGCGAGGAGTGTCAACCCAGCGGTGCCTCGTCCTCCCAGAACATCGCCGAAGGGAAGCACAAGGGCTCCAACGAGTCAACCTCCATCTTCTTTGACAAAGCCAAGGACAGCACCACCATCCTGTCGATCGGTAGCTGAGTCCACTGACCATGCTGCCCGGTCACGGGCTCTTCAGATGGCCTAGAGTCACTCCTCACATCCACTTGCATCACATCTCCCAAGTAGCAGTTGTCTCCTTCTCCAGACTCCCTAACAGACAGGGCGACGCTCTGAGCTTTAGATGTTCCCCCTTCGCTGCTCTGATGTCAGGTTCATGGATGAAGACCGTTTGTCCAGTGGTGGACTAAATCCAGAGTGAAAACCTTCTCCAGAGGTCAAATATCCCTCCAGTACAAGTATAAGTGCTATATTTATATTTGTACTGGAGCTAAAAGTATTTCCCTGTACCGACACTTAAAGGTCCCATGACATGCTGATTTCTTATGTTTTTATATAGGTCTTATAAGTCTCTTTCCAAAATTCAGCCTTGGTGCAGAATTACAGCCACTTAGAGCCAGTCCCACAGTGAGATTCCCAAGGACACGCCGTTTCTGTGTCTGTAGCTTTAAATGATAATGAGGAGAGAGGTGGGGCAATGGAGAGATGTGGAGCAACGGTGAGGGTGGGGTAGGGGCCAGATTGCTGGCCACGGTACCATGCGCTAATGTAGCGGTCACATAGCTGGGAAAAGACAGTTGTATATGTATGTAGTGAGATTCAGGACATTTCCTTGATAACCAAGCAGTTGAGGTCAGTGCCTATAGCCCGGTTGATGTAAGACTCCTCAAATTTAACCCATCTGTTCACCCTGGTTTGCAGAGGTGCTCACTCATGAGAGGTGCTCACTCACTCAGGAGAAAGGCAGATATCGATATCGGCATGCGCCATAACACTAACAGCAGCACAATTATCCAGATAACAAAGAAGTACAACACTTTAAGTTAATGTGTGTATTCACACACCACTCACACACATACCTGATGCTATCTACCTTTACATTTGCGACAGCAGCCTGCTAACTGGGCTGTTAGCTGGTAGCTGCAGGGCTAATGTTAGAGCCACATTCTAAGGGTAAAAAGCAAGTTGATAATATACAGCAATGAAATTATATAGCGATAAGTTGACTTATTTGTCCGAGGTTTGTAGCTGAGCCAAGGAGAATTTGAACTGATCCAGACTTCATTTTCAGCTGTTCAGCAAGACCAGATCTGTATTGTGTCGGTGCATTTCCAGAGAAAATAAAATTAACCCACTGGTTCTTCAGAGGCTTGCGTGAGGGAACTAAAAAACACATTTGTGCTCATTTGTAAGCACAGAGAAACTGCCATGCTTCACTCGTTTGCAAGCCATGATGTCTCTACAGGCAAAAGTGGTCTCTCACACATAACACTGACAGTCTTTGGAGCTATTTTTTAATTCTCTGGGTGGGCAAAGCATGAGAAAGGGTAGGTAACCTTTCCCCGTATGACAACATACGGGTCCAAATTCCATAGTGGGCTATTTGAGCTATTGTTCTCTCAACGGTGGAGCAGGATGACCAAGGCACTCTTTACACCTATCACCATTCTAGCCAGTGCAGGACCATAGACAGGCTAGGGGAACTCGTATTAATGTTAAACAATCTCATTAAGTGAAATGTTCAAGTCATGGGACCTTTAAGCAAAGTAAAAGTTATCCAGCATTTCTCCTCAATTCGCATCACCCACAGATATACAGACATATCATTTTCAAGTCCGATTCTATTGATTGGGAATACGCACAAAGAAACACTTCAGTAAGCTGCTTAATAATTCACTTTAAAAATAAATTATGTTTATGCTAGCCCTGCTAAGATAAGTCATTTCTGCCTGGCAATTGGAATATGTTATGTTAGCATCATGCTAGCAGTGATGGTTACATAGGCGATCCACAGACCCCTTGAGCTCGTAACAATCGTCGTTGATTTTCTAATACTTACTAAATCAACAAAACCTGTAACCCCTACCAACAAAATGATGATGTCTCTCCCATTCCCACACACTCCTATCCACACCACTGAGCCCAGAGTGTCTGAAGACCCTGAAGACGCCTCTGGGCTGTGCTGCTCATTAGCGCCCCCCGCTGGCACACAACAGACTGATCGTCCCGTCAGAGCAGTGACAACCCTGTAATCCCGTCTCAGGATGGACCTAACATCTTCATTAGCAGGACATCAGTCCACTCCTGCAGGCCTGTAGCTCACCGCCCGGCAGCGTCCTCTGATACACCTGTGTACAAAACTGTGAATTTGATGCATAGCAGAGATGATGTTTATATGTTTAGTGACCAGGTTTAATCTGATAGCAGCTCATGTGTTCAGATAGGAAATTCCTTTTTAAGATCATTTATTTGTGCAGCAGTTACTAATTCTAACGACTGCCAGACTTTAATCACCTTCTGTATTATTTTTATTATTTTCCTTGTTGTGTGCATCACTGAACTGTTAGAGTGTAAATAAATGGAGGATCTGGAAGCTAAAACGGGGGCGAGACTGTTCCAGCAGACCTTTATTTAAGCCATATGTTGAGGATGGCCTTTTGCACGCGGCTGATTTGAGGAGTCTGTTATTAACCCCACGCTGTGTGTAAAACCTTCTAATTAAAGTTTAACGTGTGAACGCCTGCACCACTGCGCTACACACTTTCTTCTGAATCTGCGTGCTGGGGGGGGACGGGGGAGGGGTTTTTGAGGGTTTCGGGGACGTTTTGTCTGCTGAGGCCTGGAAGCCTGGTTGGTTTCTTCTCTTCCATAAGGTTCTCATTGTTCTGAGGAGAAGATGGAGGCTTCTACTGTGAATATCAATGTCCCACTACAGCGGAGTTGCCAAGATACCGTCCAAAAATCCAGTTCCAGTTTGGCCAAGAGCGAACACAACCCCCACCCCCCCACCCCCTTTCCCACCTTTCCTGGTCGTCGGAGGAACCGGAGAGTTTAGTGTGTAACAGCCTTGAGTGTGTGTTTCTCAGTCCATTGGCCTTTACAGCCCAAACTGGTCAAACTTGTGACGATTTAAACAGCACTGGACTAACGGCTCTCATACTTACTGAGACCTAAACTGAAACCTGTACTCAGACCTGTACTGAGGCTTAAACCAGAACCTGTACTCAGACCTGTACTCAGACCTGTACTGAGGCTTAAACCAGAACCTGTACACACACCTGTACACACACCTGTACTGAGGATTAAACCAGAACCTGTACACACACACGTACTGAGGCTTAAACTGAAACCTGTACTCAGACCTGGACTGAGGCTTAAACTGAAACCTGTACTCAGACCTGGACTGAGGCTTAAACCAGAACCTGTACACACACCTGTACACACACCTGTACTGAGGATTAAACCAGAACCTGTACACACACACGTACTGAGGCTTAAACTGAAACCTGTACTCAGACCTGGACTGAGGCTTAAACTGAAACCTGTACTCAGACCTGGACTGAGGCTTAAACTGAAACCTGTACTGACCTGGTACTGACCCAGACCTCAGGGGCGGTATCAGTGGAGGTGTACCAGGCGTTCGGGACAGGCGTTCGAGTGAGTGTTCCTGTGGGGTCCGTCCTCTTTAGAGTTCTGGTTCTGGCCTGCGTTCAGGAGGACGGAGGGAGAAAAGCCTCATTAGAGAGCTGGACTTTCAGAATGGAGCTCCGCTGGCACTAAACCCACAGGAACAGAGACGCCTCTGTTCAGAACAGAGACACAGATCAGCAGCCCACACTCCGCACATTATTTATCTACAATATATTCAATGCTATCATTTTTCCATTTTTGCATTAAAACTGGTTCGGTTTCAAACTAAACAGACACGTTCTGTGTCTTGAGCAAATGATTTTATACTTCTTGTTCTCTGTATAAATAAAACCACATCATTCTGAATTAGTACAAGAATACCAAAGAAATGGAGGACAAAACAAAATAGAGCGGCTTAGAGTGTTTAAAATTGAAAAAATAAATATCACATATTCCTGACACACACACACACACACACACACACACCAGAACACACTCGACTCCACTTTTTAACTCCACTCTTTATTTTCAGTGTAGTTTTAGTATCAGTTATCAAGAACCCAACCCGCACTTCCGGGCCATGCTAATGTTAGCTTAGCCCAGAGTTTTGCAGCTTGCTAAGCTGTTTAGCATTAGCTTTGCCAGTCAGACTGCAGATGAGGCCTCTGTCCACAGAGGACACCACAGTGTTACCACACCCCTCGCACACTACCCCACTCTCCCTGTCCTGTCCCACCTCTACCACACACATGGTGTGTGAGAGTATATCTGACTCTGTAAGTGTGAAAGTGTATGAGGGTGTATGTGTGTGTGTGTGTCTGAGACTGAGAGAGTATATGAGTGTGTATGTGAAGTTGAAGTTTATTGTCATATGTACAAGGTACAGTGTACAGAGCACAATGAAATGTTTACTTGAATACCCTTCACAGATAGAACATAAAGACATAAGACATAAAAGACAAAGCAGTGCAGCAACAATAACTAATCACGGGCCAAGTTGCATAATATGAAATGTCAGTGCAGTGTAAAGTGTAGAGTGCAGTGTCAGTGTGAATTGTTGTGTGCTACAGTATTTCACATTGTATGAGGAACCGATCTATTACACAGAGAGAACCACAGTTACTGTGTGTTGAATAGTCTGATGGCACTGGGATAAAAACGGTTCGTGAATCGTGTTGTGCGTGTGTGAATTGACCTGATTACCTGCCGGATGGCAGAGCAGGGTGGCTGGGGTCCTTCATGATGCTCTTAGTTTTCCGGAGACAGCGCGTGTTGTAAATGTCTGTTATTGCAGGGAGTGGAGGGCCTATGATCCTCTGGGCCGTTTTCACCACCACGTGCAGAGGGTGTAAGAGTTCGTATGAGGGTGTGTGTGTGAGAGACTGTGAGTGTGTAAGAGACTGATAGTGTTTATGAGGGTGTATGTGTATGTGTGTGAGACTACGTGAGAGACTGAGTGTGTATGAGTGTGATACGGTGAGAGATTGACAGTGTGAGAGTATCTGAGACATTGTGTGAGGGTGTGTGCGTGTGTGTGTGATACTGTGAGAGAGATTGTGAGAGCAATAGAGAGACGGTGAGACTGTGAGAGACTGTGAGAGCAATAGAGAGACAGTGAGACTGCGTGAGAGACTGAGTGTATAAGAGTATGTGAGGGTATGTGTGGGATACTGTGAGAGACTTGATTGTGTAAGAAACTGTGTAAGAGTGTGTATGAGGATGTATGTGTGTGTGAGAGAGATACTATGAGATGGCTTGAGAGCCCATGAGTGCACTAGAGAGACTGTGAGACCGCGTGAGAGACTGAGAGTTTGTAGAGAGAGTGTCTCTGTGTGAGTGTGTGTGAGAGAGAGAGACTGAGTGTGTAAGTGACTGTGTATGAGGGTGTGTGATACTGAGTGTGTGAGAGTGTCTGAGACATTGTGTGAGGGAGTGCATGAGTTAGTGTATGGGAGTGTGTGTGTGTGTGTGTGTGTGTGTGTGTGTGTGTGTGTGTGTGTGTGTGCTAATGTCTCACCCTCAGGCTGGGCTCCGTGAGTGAGGACTAATATGACCTGAATGTCTCTCACCCGCACACAGAGCTCCGTCTCTCCTCGCCTCGTTAGGGGACAATGTTTGTTTTGTTTCGTCTGTTTCTGAGAGTGGAGGTTGAGGTGGTGGTGGGGGGGTTCGGAGGGTGAGAGTGATTCAACATGGTTACCGGGGCAACCAGCCTCAGCCCCCAACATTTAAATCAGGGTCCCAGGCAGGAAAGCCCACACGGCTGCGGGCCCAGACCACCTCGCTTTCAGGGGACAGGAAACTCAAGAGTCCCGCTCTGATTGGCCGAGAGCCGACGGCAGAAAGAAGAGTTTTTCCATCGCATTTGTCGACAAACTTTTGTATTCGAGTCCCATAGCGACCGAAACAAGAGTAGGTGACGCGAGGTCAGGGAAAGGGGACGGGAGGCCCCACTTCTCTCCTTCTCAAGGGTCTAAAAACACCTCGGCCTGTTTTTCAGTGTCTCTGCCAAACCAGTGGGGACAGAGCGGGACTGTCCCCCAAACCCACACACACTCAGACTCACAAAACACACTGAAAATCATCAGAACTCACAACCAACTCTATTTTTTTTTACATCCTGCACCAGCCAGACGTCTCCTCTAGCATTCCTTTTTAATTTGTAGCTTTTTCAGTAACGAGTCTCTCATATGCACTTTTTATTCATTTAAACGTCGTTTCCTTTGTAAATCAGCTTGAAATCTCTTAAAAATAAAATTTCCCTTCAAACACTCTAAAGTCACAGCCTGAGACTTCATTACACTGAGGACTCACTTTTCTGATCAACAGCGCCCCCAAGGGGCAGCTCTTATTCAGTACAAGGCCTTTCTAGAGGAAGCATGCAACAGGGAATGCAGTGTCAGATCATTGTCCCCATTAAGCCATCACCCCCCGCCCTGACAGGAGACTAATAAACCCCCTGACAGGAGAGTAATATCATCCCCTTCGTTCCTTGCCCTTTCTGCCAGGGGGTTCTCTTTATCGGTGCTGTGTGTAAGGTCTGTGTGTCTAAAGCCTGCTGTCCCTCTGTTCCAGCTTCAGTTGTCCCTTTGCCGCAGGAGCCAGCGCTCCATGTCCTCTCTGCTGCCCATTTTCCTTGTTTTGCCCCAACAAATTAGTTTCACAGCTCCTTCATACGCATCCCATTCTCTCCACACCCACTACCAGTATGACCCCGCCATGCGTTTTACTTACATTAAGGGTATTTTTTTTAATTATGATGATACTAAGGTTCTTTAGCATTTCCTGTAAAATAGCCATGTTGGAGATACAAGGCTTTGTACTGACAGAGATGATAAATGTCCCACTTGTGGGATTAATAAAGGTTTATCTTATCTTATTAACACATGTTTCTTGCAGTGAGAAACAGCTCAAGACACCAAAAGAACAGCAGTTTAAACAATTTACTTCTGTCATCAACCTGATTTTTCACAAGTACAGCTTTTACAGAGAGAGCGAAAAGCATTTCACAGAAATTAAATAAACAGAACGAACTGAGAGGGGAAGAGAGAGCGTTACTCCACAGTGACGAGTACAGATCAGCTACAACAGCACAGAAGTTACACTCAAAGCGGTCGAACATTCATGGCTCCTCTCCTGCCGCGCAGGTTGGCTCTGCCAGCAGCAGGTCCAGGAACAGCACGAGCACTTCAGCACAGTCAGTTACACGCAAGACAGTCATGAGTGCACCTGGGCAGGAGGCCACAGCTGCACTCTACAGTAAAAAAAGCTCTGCTGGAGCTACAGTAAAAAAAGCTCTGCCAGAGTCGACACTTCCTGCTGAACAGGAGACGTGTCTGGATTACTGGAACGCCGTCTTTCCTGCTTGGGATTATTCCTGAAAAACTCTTCTGGCATTTGTGGTCTGAGTGAAAAATAAAATAAAATTTAAAAAAAAGGATGAAAATCTTCAGTTGGTTCAGCATCACCTTCTCGTCTCCTGCTGTCCAGTGACACACGGATCGGAACTCAGGATGAGAAGGACGTGGAAAGATGAGTGAAAAAATGACTGAGTGTGAGATGATGAGTGAGAGCGTTCTTTAGTTTTCCCTGAGGAGACGACACCTCCTGGCTCCGCCTTCCTTCTACCGAGCACTGACATCTCATTTTAGGCCTAAAAAAGTCTTAATATAAATCAGAATCGAGTGTAAAGATGAAAACGCCACCAAGACAATATAAAATTCACTGCAGAAAAACCCTAAATAAAATAAAACAAACAGTATTGATCCTTTGGAATGTGTCCGCAGACTTACAGCAGGACCCAAAAGTCTGAGGACAATCTTATAATATCAGTTTCAGTAATAAAAGACTAAACTGAGGAACTCTGAGGTCTCTGATGTGTGCAGGTCGGGTTCTGGAGGGTCAGACTGTTCCAGAGTCGACACTGGAGCACAGGATCTCAGGTGGACCTGGTCTGATCTGATCTGATCCTCAGAGGTTCTGCTGAGCTCAGACTGAGCCTAAAGGGCGACTTCACCAAATACTGTGAAATTCAACTTTTCACTGGAATAAAAAAATGAATTAAATTAGAGAAAGAGGTGAAGTAGTTGTTTTTAGTAGCTCTTGCAGCATTTGGACCCCACTGCATTTGCATCAATATGTACAGAGACTTCTTTAGAAGAGTAAATATGAACTGCGTTTAAGACTGAAGGGTGGAGACTGTCTGTTCTGATGAAAAGCTGTTACATGGTGTTTGTTATGAAAATGAAATCACTCTTCTTAATGTGCAAAAATGATGATAGTACTTATTATATGACAATAACTGAGAAGGTCATCCTGCAAGATTTTGTAGAAAAGTCTGACTGAGGTGTGACCTGAAGCCCACACAGAGTTTCAGGTGAATTCACAATAAATAAGACTCAACAGTGTTCCGGTCACCAGCCCCCAAGTCTCAGTGGTGTTTTGTGCTAAAAATATTTTAAAAAATACAAAAACACTGCAGCTGAATAAGATCAACATCATTTACAACGCAGACGCCTTCCAGTTATAAACACAACGAACACCTGCTTCTACTCCACATTATCTCTCTGTACACAAAACAGAACGTCCAGATCAACAGAGGGTTAAATTATATTCCAATTAATGAACATTTTACACTTTACTGTCGATTTACACTCCCTATCGTGCTACAACAGATTCCTTTCACATCTCACTATCTATTAATATATAAAACTAATCTATTTTATTTCTGTTCACACAATTTAAGCAATAAACTTTTTTGGACTGAAATGTGAGCTCCAGTAAAATGTGAGTGTAGAAAATGAATGGTTCTGTAGGCAGCGGTTCTAAAATTCTCCTAAAAATTCTGCAGCAAAGATCTCCTCTACAGCTGGCTGGCCTGAAAAACGCTGCAGGGGAATTGGTTTGCAAACAGAAAAATGGTAATACTCTAAAAGAAATAAGAAACTGTGATTTTATCTTGGTTCAATCTTCACATGGCGTTTGTGCAACTACTCCTCCTCTGACCAATAAAAACATAGCTTTACTGCTACACAAGACTCCAGGTAATGCGCCTTTACCTACATCCTTAAAAAAAACAAAAACAAAACAAAAAAACAATAATAAAAAGACCGAACGGAACCAAAGGTTTCATGAAGAGCGCTGAAGGCTGAGGTGCTCTTCGCTGTGCTGTGTGTTCAGTTCTTCAGGGCTGAGTTTAGATGATGATATGTCCCTCTAACTCTTCTGAAAAGAGTAGGGGGGGGGATAGATCAGAGAAAATAAGAGAAGAGGAGAGAAGAGAAATAAAGAGAGGAAAAGCGAGAAGAGATGAGAAATGAAGAGAGGAGAAGAGAAGAGGAGAGAAGAAAGGAGAGGAGAAGAAAAGAGATGAAGGGAAGAGAGGAGAAGAAAGAAGAAGAGAAGAGTAGAAAAGAGAGGAAAAGAGAGGAGAAGAGCGGAGAAGGGAAGAGAAGAAAGGAGAAGAGGAGAGAAGAGAAAAGAGAAGAAGAGAAGAGAAGAAAGGAGAGGAGAAGAAAAGAGATGAAGAGAATAGAGGAGAAGAAAGAAGAAGAGAAGAGAAGAGAGGAAAAGAGAGAAGAGCAGAGAAGGGAAGAGAAGAGAGGAGAAGAGGAGAGGAGAAGAAAAGAGAAGAGGAGAGAAGAGAAGAGAAGAGAAGAGAAGAGAAGAGAAGAGAGTTTAGGGCATGAGACGTCTCGTCGGGCAGTAAAGTGAGAAGATGGGAGATGTTCGGTTACCATACTAGGCTGGTTCCGGTAGGCCGAGGTGATTTCCGCGATCTGCCGCGGCAGTTTGTGGGAGGTGGAGAGGGTGTCATCGTCTTCTTCAGCGTCTCGTTCCGATTCTCGTTCCCTCTTACCTGTGACGCTCCCGCCTGTGTGGAGCAGACGTCCTGCAGGAAAACCGAGGAGATCACGGGGTTAGCCTGCTTCACACTGGACACACTGCCTACTTAGGGCTGGGCGATTAATCGAAAAGTAATCGAAATCGACATTCAGAACCTATAATCGATCAAATTTTTCCAGGT
>JBBPDC010000017.1:9973170-9983598 GCA_037974485.1 Hemigrammopetersius urotaenia
CCGCGTGTGGAGTCACGTGACCCCGCTCCGTTATGTTACGTTATTCCGCCGACATGTCGAGCACGGAGAGCTTAAACTCCGAGACAACTGAGCAACTTGTCAGGGCAAAAAAAATAAAAAAATAAATAAAATAATCGTTCATTAATCGTAATCGAGTTAAAATGTTCTATTAATCGCCAAATCGCCCAGCCCTATGCTTACTGCTCTACCAGCGACTAGACCTTCTCCCATCTGGTGCAGATCCACCGTCTCCATTACCTGGATGCTGAGGACCTGCAATCTCATGAGACAATTTGGGCTGGTAAAGCTGACTGCTGCTCCCAGTGGCCTGACTGGAGTCTGGAGACTGGTGGAAGCCTAAAACAGGGAATGAAATCGCTCTGTTATTACTCATAACAACTTACAATGAAAACAAACAAGCAAAAATGATCACTCCCCAGTAGAGCTGCACGATATGGACAAAATATCAGTATTGTAATTTTACTGCGAATGCGAGGCCTGAAAATATTGTTTCAAATGGTACATTTACTCCCCATTCATAGTCCATATAGGTATAATAAACTACAAAAATCAGTGTAATAATAAAATAAATGCAAATAAATAAATGTAAATAAATCCCCTTACTTAACGGTTAAAAATCTGACATTTTTTTGGATTACATGAAGATCTTGATTCATCAGAAAACCCAGTATCTCATATGGAGCTGACTGGTCACCCTGTCAGAAACACTGTGATTGTAATGATGATTAGCAGCTGATGTATTACGCAGCTCTACTCCCCACATTGAGATTATATTCACAGTGAAGTATGATCCGCACCCAGATGCTGCTGCCGAACTCTGTTTGGTCCCTGGTGTTCCTCATTGTCGACGTTCAGCAGAATACTCCCACTCCTGTTACCGCCGGCAACTGAGCCGCTTGACACAGGCCCTGCTGTCACAGTGTTGGTAAAATGACAGAAAATCTACATAAAATTGGCTCTTCAGAGGAGTTCCATCAAGTGCCATCTGCATCTGCGCCGTTTTAACGTTTTTTATGTTCGGAAAGGGGACATGCGTCACACTGTGTAAGTCATGGGTCTCAAACTCTGGTCCTGGAGGGCCGGTGTCCAGCACCATTTGATGGTTCCCCTCCTCAAACACAATCACTAAACCTGACCATTAACTGGTGAGGTGAACCAGGTGTTTCTGAGCAGGAAAATCACCAAGCCCTGCTGGATCACGGCCCTCCAGGACTGGAGTTTGAGACCCCTGGTGTAAGAAGTCCACTCAGCTAAACACATTGTGCAGGAGGAACTTCCAGACCTGGTGTGTTGGTCCCGGACTGCTGTTCTCCGGGAGAGTAGGCCATGCCGTTCCCGTTCCCGTTGTGTGTGGATGGTACAGAGGCCAGTAGTCCTGTTTAAACAGAGGTGTGTCAGCTGAACCATCACTGTAGTAAAAAATTCAGACATCATAAGCAAACAAACAAATCCTCACTCCCTCGACTTGAGGGATTCGAGGACGGCAGTCCAGCTGGATGGCATTCATTTTCAGTGGACAATAATTTATATTTAAATATTTAAATTTTATATAATTTATATAAAAATATATGTGAACTATTCCTCAGCCATGGACTGTAAAAGATTTAGTCACTCACTAATTCTTCTGATAAAAATGAGTTGACTATCTGGGATTACTGTTAGTGTTACATTTACATTTATGGCATTTAGCTGACGCTCTGATCCAGAGTGACGTACATCAGTGCTCATTTAGTCCACATCGGTTTCTTAAACCTGTAAAGCTAAACTATTACTCATTTTTATTCATTTCTCTTCTAAATGTCTTCAGGGTTGAAAGCTGAATTTCAGCAGAAACTCACCCAGTCCTCTGTAGCGGGACAGCTGCTGGTAGATCTGCTTCATCCTCTCGATGTTGAGGCGGCTGGCCTCCGCATGGTTCACCATGGGCTTGGGGTAGTGGATTCCAATGATGCACTTTGCGGCGGCCTGCACGGCGTCCGGGGCGTTCCACGGATCGTAGATGTACTTGGCAGGAAAACCACGGAGAACAGGTAAATATCGTCTGGAAGGACAGGGAGAGATTAAACTGCAGAGTCTCATCATAGACACATGAACTGCTTCGCGTGGTGGTGGTCAGGTTCCCATTTTTAGCAGGAGTAGCCAATTTTTAAAAAATCAAACTGCAACACTTGGAACTTGTGTGAACTGCCACAGGAAATAGACTAGACAGCAGTCTGTTACAGAAATGAAGTTAAATACATGCTTACAGTTCTGGAGTCAGTAATGCTGGTTTTAAACAGCTGTGGCAACAATCAGTGATGCTTAAGGCAGACTTTGTCCACACAAAACTCAAGGTTATGGTAGTCAAGCAAGTATCACCATAGGGATAGCCAGGGGTACAGAAAAGCCTTACTGGAAGTCAGAACTTATGGATCTCCAGGGTCCCAGGGACAGTGAAAGGTCACCTACCTACATTCCGTCTTACCAGAGCCCAGATAGCGGGTGGTGGATGGCAGCACAATGCTCAGACGCGGATTAAACCAACAGATCCTGCCTGTGCTGAGACACTACGGAGATTCCTACTATAACACGCGTTAGAAAGCAGAGGCAGTGACCAACCCCTCCCGCCCCCACCGGATCCAGCCGGTAAAAACAAAAACACCTCCCCCTCCAGCCCATCCAACCAATCGAAAGTCAGGGTTGAGTAAGAGGTTCAGGTTCGCTCCCTGCCCCTCGCACTGCTACTGATCGCTTTTGAGACGACAGTGATCCCAAGCCAAAGCAGAGAAACCTGCTAGCTGTCAAACGAGCAATACAGTATACTGTCCTCCGCCACTCAGTGGCCCCCTCGTTTTACCAAAAGGGACCACAACCCTTTCGCCAGGAATATTCACATCCTGCCTGGTCAAGTCATGGGTGTTTTACTTCCCCTCTTCTTTTTTGCTTTGTTTTTATGCACTTGTAAGTGAACACATTACAGAGACTGAGGGCTCCACCCCTCGGCACACCTGCGGCGCTTAAGGCCAAAGACTGAGACGGAGACGGAGCTGCTTTCTTGCACAGGCAGGGCTGTATTTAACACCAAGAGCGCCACTAAACATTTCAAAAAGAGTCTGATAAGGAGGAATTGACCAAAGCTAGATAGAAGTGTCGATATCCCTGGCTTTGGACCCCACCTCCCATCATGCCCTCTGGGAAATGCATTGTGGCTCTCTAAGCATTAAATACAGGCCGGGCTTCCTATTTCCTTACCAAGCGGTTAAAATCCCTTTTGATGAAACAAGATGCCACTGAGCTAAAGAACAGGCTACTGTATTGCCCAGAGAAAGAGCGTCAAGCTTCAACCAGAATCACAGCTAACATGCTTCCTGATGCTTTGGCTAAGAATGGCTTTTGTCTTAAAAGTAATCAACCACAATTTACAAAGGGGAAAGGGAAAGCTGAACTTTTCACCCAATCCCCGCAAGTACAACAGAAACACAACACAAGCTTTCAGCTGAAATAATGTAAATACTGATATCACTGTGAAGCTCTTCAATCAAGTCATGTTTCATTAGAACATTTAACGGTAAAGGAACTTTGTCTACGTAAATGCACTCAGAATGAGGGTTTACTATCTGATCATTATGTGAACAGAGGATCTGAGGTGTCTGGCCCTACCTACTTCTCCGTCAGGGTTAAAGACTTTGGCTTGCGGCTGTGGGGTGTGTTGCCTATCACCTAGCAGGGTGTGCGTTCGGCAACGTTACCAACCTAATGAAGTCCCCGTTGGGGTCGGTGCGCCGGCCGAAGCCCACCGGACAGTAGCAGTGGAAGAACTGCTGAAAGAAGGAGCTGCAGGAGAGCCACATCCAGCTGCCTGCATTCACACTCCAGTCTGCGTCCAGCAAGAGCTCCTCAAACACCTGTCAATCACAGCACCGGTCACACACACAGGGCCCCGCCTCCACGCCACCCAGCAACCACGGCCCGCCTCAGAAACTAGTTACCCTGACAACCTGCTTGTGTTGTTCCACAATGTTGCATCATATTAGTGTGACATATTTACTCTATTATTGGTAAATCATGCAACAGATTTCACCACAAAGGGCAGGATGCCCCAGAATTTGGTTTAACGCCTTCCTTTCTGTCAGAGGATTAAAAGGCTTCTTATTCAGAGCACAGGGAGACGAGACATGCCAACTTAATTGCTCTTTTTATGCCACTATTAAAGTCCAAAGTGGCCCAACTTGCTACTGGGTGCTCAAAAATCACCAAATATTTCAGAATCCACCCTTTCGTGGCCATCTGTGCTTTCAGAAGTCCCGCAGGTAACAGACAAGTGTGTAGAAACGTAAATGCTGGGACTCTCTCTCAATGTGTTACAGCAAGAAATCTAATCCCCAAAGGGTCAGTGTGGCTGCAGGTTTTCACCTACACTCCCTGTATCACAGCTTATAGACGAGTCTCAGCTTCATGCTTTGTTTTCCTCGAAATGATTAACCAAGTTCACATTCTGTTTGCTGTGAAACGGTGCTGAAATTTGATGACGATAGAATATAACTGAGATTATTTCAAATAATTGCAACCAGATAAATCAGATGTACATAAACCAGCACTGCAGCACGGTGGGTTTGCTGCGGCCATACATGCATAATTACTATAATTATTATTATTAACAGACAGAGACATGAAAAGCACATTCACGCACATCGAGATGGTCACAATTAAAGGTTTTTGGACTCTTCAGACTTTCTGTTTTGAGTGGAAATGAGGACACAACCCAGCTTGCAAAGCAAGAACATCTAGATCTAACATGAACATCTACAGCCTTTGGGGTCAGTATGGCTTGATAAAAAACAATAGGTTTATATAGACAGATGAAGGATTAAAGGAAAGATTAAAAAAATATATCTATACGCTTGCAGTCTGAATGCTCTTGAAAAGGGCTGTACGATATGTGTGGCGATATTTGTCTGTAATACTAACCACTGAGGGCTGGGTGTTGTGACGAATCGAGGGCATCATGTAATCCAACAAAAGCCTAATTATTTTAATCTTTAACCATTAAAGGCTCTGACTGGATGGTGGTAAATGCATATTTTAAAACAATGTATATTTTTGCAGACATTGAGCCTTTTTCATTCCAGAAAATGGTGATTTAATACATCACAAAATCGCAATACTGATATTTTGCGTGTATCGTGCAGCCCTATCTTTGAATAAAAAGGTGATTCTTTATACCAGGTTTGATTGAAGTGAAGACATAAAATCATAAATACATTATATATTTTTTCTAGATGTAACTCGTCATGTACACATGCAAAAGCACCTTCATGCCCTCCTCCCAGCTGATCCACAGATCTCCCCGGGTGAGGAAGCAGGCCACAGCGTGCCGGGCCAGGTGGTGGATCCAGCCCTCCTGCCTCAGCTGGGTCATGATGGCGTCGATCCAGGGGAAGCCAGTCTTAGCCTCGGCCCACTTGGCCAGAGCCTCTGGGTTCTTATCCCAGGGGATGCGCACACAGATGGGGTTTCCCTCCATTTTGTCGAAGCGAGGGTTGGTGGTGGCGGCGGTGTAGAAAAACTCCCGCCACAGCAGCTGGCCGTAAAGGGACAGGGGAGGAGTGCTGGTCTTCTTCACCTGGAAGGAAAACGCAGGAACACAATGTCAACAGACTGCTGGAGCAGGTTCTCAGTGTCCTGCATTAACTGATTAACACTATTAGTACTGAGTAGTTAATGAGTAGTTAGGTGGAGAACCTTTCTGTTAGCCTCTTAGCGCCAGTTCAGAACTAAAGAAGACACATTTATACTCAAACACGACTCGACACAGCGCAAACTGTATTTTTTGCCAAGAGGCTTAAACACAGAATGCGAATTCAAAGCCGTGCGTTTTCAAATTCCATTATTAAAATTCACCAGAAAGCTAGACATTGCCCAATAATGGTGATGATAGGAACATTTTGATAGACACATGATTATTGTCATTAGGCCTGATGTTGAAAATAAGTCTGAGTTCTCTGAGGAGCAGCTCAGGACGACCTTTCTGTAGAGGTCCGTGAGTTTGAAGTAGAAGAGGCGACAGGAGAGGCAGCCGAAGCGCAGGTATGGGCTCAGGCCAGTGGGGCTGGCCAGCAGGGAGTTTGCGTTCATCCTCGGTCTTTCAAAGTTTGCCACCCAAGCCTGGCAGAGAAAATAAACAATGACTCACTTCGTGAAGCGATAAAATGAGAAAACAAGAAAACTCTGAAACGAGATCGCCAGTGTTAGGTCCAACAGCTGTTCTCCTCACTGGCTCCAGGTGATTCATTCATGCACTCCACATGGCGGGTTCTCATGTAAGAGCCAACAGTACAGTCTTTTAATATCTTCATGTCCCATACCTTCCTCTCCAGGTGTCTCTCAATCCTGGTTAACGCCTCGGTTTCTCCGCCCGGCCACACCACCGAGGGCAGGCCCTCCGTGTCAAACCCTAAACACACATTTCAACAAATAAACAACTTACAACTTCTTTAAACACACACATACACACACAGCTTACTTTCATTGCTTACTTGACTTTGTTTACCTCAGGGGGAGGTTTAAAACTCTTCACCATTTTAAATGGTGTAATGGTGACAGGTGTGATAGACTGTTCTCTCTCTATATATGTAATGGGGTACTCAATATCCTTTATTCTAGCAAATAAATTCACAGTATGTTCAACATTTTTTCTATTAATCATCACTTTTGACCTACAAAAAGCCTGCTAATATAATGACAATGTGGATCTCCAGACCAGTGTTAGCTGTTTAAGGAGCTGGAACAGTAACAAGTTCATTTAAAGTTAAAGGACAGTCTAGAGTTTGACTCTGTATCACCAACAACCAGTTAATAGGAGTTAGACCTGCACTGTTACAGATTCTCTCCTCTTAGAAAGGAAACTGGGTTCATTTCATACATTTTCATTTAGAGTTGTTGCCTCAACAACTTTTCAGTTGAACAAGAATGAAAATCTGCGGTTTAGGAAATAAATATATATATATGAAACTGTTTAGTGTCTCTCATAACAGGTCAGTTTACATTTTTTACTGGTGGACACAGAATTTATCCGCTTACCCAGTTCCTCCAATGAAGGCACGCCGTATTTGTCCCCGTGGTCCTCGGAGACGGGCGTGACGCAGCAGCCCATGAGAGCACTGGACAGCATCTCCACCGGCATCTCTGGGGGGTCCATACGGCTGATCAGTGTCTGGAAACGCTTGTAGGTGAGAGGCGGCTGACCCCCGTTCAGCTCGATGATTCTGTGGGAGGACAGGAGGGTCGGGTGAGATTTTTATCATCGTTTCCAAAATCTGAAAATTTCCCAGTAAATACAGAACTAAACCCCCCGTGTCTGTGGAAAGCAGTCTAAGCAGGGTTTCAGAGCGGTGGTGCAGGAGCTCCTACTTGTCCAGGTTGTAGAGGGTGTGTGATGTCTTTTCGATGACCTCCACTCCGGCCTCCATGGCAAGTTTTTTAATGGCAGCGTCCCGCTCCTTCCCAAATGGCTCCGAGTCATACTCGAAAGTCAACCTGGATATTTCCCACTCCTGAGAAACACAGAGCACAACCTCCATCACCCAAAGAACATTCCAGATATCTCAGATCAGATCTCTTAAAACAGATTCTCCATATGATCTAATAATCAGCAACATCTAGAGGTAACAAAGAGAGAGAGACAAAGAGAGAGAGAAAGACAGAGAACATAGAGAGACAGAGAGAGAAGGAGACAAAGAGAGAGAACACAAAGAGATAGAGAGAGACAAAGAGAGAGAACACACAGAGATAGAGAGAGAGAGAACGAGAGAGAGACAAAGAGAGCAGAGAGCAGAGAGAGAACATAGGGAGAGAGAGTGAACATAGAGAGAGAGCAGTGAGAGAAGATAGAAAGAGAGAGGGAGAGAGCATAGAGAGAGAAGGAGAGAGAGAAAGAGAACATATATATATATATATATAGAGAGAGAGAGAGTAGAGAGGGAACATAGAGAGAGAGAGAGAGAGAGAGAACATATATATATATAGAGAGAGAGAGAGAGTAGAGAGGGAACATAGAGAGAGAGAGAGAGAGAGAGAGAGAGAGAGAGAGAGAGAGAAAGAGAACATATATATAGAGAGAGAGAGAGCAGAGAGAGAACATATAGAGAGAGTGAGAAAGCAGATCAGAGTCGGACTCTGGTTTAAGTTCTTTCTGTTTATACTGCGGTGAGAATCTCCAGAAACCTCACGATTCAATTACCATTCAGAAGCTGTGATGTGATGATAAAATGAATGATAAATGTATTTGATGTATCTTATTTCTATACAGGATTTCTTTTTTCCTCACTGAGCGATGACTTGGTACTTTTCAAAGCAAAGTATTTGTACTTGATACACAGTAAATTTACAGCGAATACTTTTATTCATAAAACAAATGGAAGAGATGTGGCAAGTCAACTGGAAGGACATTTTATAATATCAGCCGAATTTTGACATAATCCACGTCTATATCGCAATACACACGCCTGGCACCAACACCCAGCTATCAGGTGCAGTACTGCCATCTTCTGGCAATAGGAACCCATTACTGTCGCCAGGAGCGCCGGTAAAATACGCAGAAATATATTTTATATTCCTCTTTATTTTTTAAATATTTCATTTCAAAACATGACCCTTCCATAATAAAAGACTGAAGGGAGCTGCTTTTTGGGGCAGCTGGTAGCCTAGTGGTTAGGGCATTCGCCCTAAAGTCCAGGTTCGATTCCCAAGACTGCTAGGCACCGCTGAGGTACCCTGAGCAAGGTACCGTCCCACACACTGCTCCCCGGGCGCCGTGTTCCTGCTGCCCCCTGCTTCACTTGGTGAATGGGTTAAATGCAGAGGTTGAATTTCATGATGCTCACACTGTGTGCTGTGGTGTGTTCACGTATAACAAATGGTCACTTTCACTTCACTTCACTTCACTTTAGGGTTAAAAGTCACCAAAATCTGTGTTACCTTGAAGAGACGTGGGAAAACGTTGGCTGGCTGACCTCGGATGACAAAAAGGCGGGAATTGAGCTTCCGGAGGTTGGAGTCAAGATCATCTAGGCACTGAAGGAGAAATCTGCAGAACAAATACACAGACCAGTTACTATTGGGTACAAATAGTCATTTTGGAAGAACCAATACAATTAATAAGGCATTTAATTTCTCCCAATGTGTAAAATTCAGCAAAAAAACGTAATTATGTAGTAAAATGTGAATTTAGTTACACTGAGAATCAACCATCATCATATTCACATGACTGTTTATTATTAAATTATTAAATAATAAAAGTCAAACATTACACTTCGCACACACTGTGTGTCTGATAAAAACACACTCTTCATATACACAGTCTGATAAAAACACACTTCATACACACTGTCGGATAAACACACTCTTCACACACATTGACTAACAAACACACGCTCTTCACACACACTGTCTGATAAAGTCTATAATTACATCCACTGTATAACTGCAGTAATTATTACTATTAATCATTTATTATGAGTCAGCTTTGCTGAGTAGCCAAGCACAGTGTATTTAGTGCAGAGCATTTTATGACTATTTCTGGGGATTTTATTTGGACTTTAGTCTATATTGTATATTGTTCTTGTCTCTGCGTGTCCGTATCTCTGTTTTCTGGTTCTGATTTTGATTTTTTACACTACCACTCTGCCCTCTATTGGCCGAATGTTGAACTGCAGGCGGAGCCGGTTGGAGCGGTGTGAGCTGCAGCCTGTGTGAGACAGGTGTGGCTCCGTCCCGTCTCCAGATTAAACCTTGAGCTTTACTAAAAACAGTCCATCCGTTCCTGGCAGCCCAGAGTCTCAACGCACAGCTGCTAAGTTTCCATTCACAGATTTCTGCACCAGAAGCGCTTTAACAAGCTCCTTTTTATACGCCAGCACCTGGAGGGGCAGACGGTCCAGGACCTCCACCTGTCAGCTAACTCGAGAGTGTGAACGAGCCACAATTAACCTTTAATCCCTTCATTCAACCTGAACAGAAGAAGAAATCTAGGTGTGGGATACAGGAGATCCTGACCTCCTTTAAGAGTCCATTTTACTGTCCTCCCTCAGGTTAACAATTACATGGGATATAAAAAAAGAAACAAGAGCCCTTTATACAGAGTTTACCTGTTTTACCTCAGTCATCAGCTCCTAAATATGTATTGCTAAATATTCAACATTATTTTTTATTTAATTACCTTTTACAGACGAATGCAGAATGATTATTTATATCCACACTGCGTAAACCATCTAGGCAACACTTCCAAATTTATGTATATTCTAGAGATCCAGACTTTCTTGTACTTGTTCTTGTACTGTGGTCTTGAGGAACGGTTCTCCAGGCTTCCTGAAGGACTTTCAAAGACTCTCATTTTCAGTCCAGTCCCTGAACCTGACCAGTTTCAGAGGA
>JBBPDC010000017.1:9983814-10005079 GCA_037974485.1 Hemigrammopetersius urotaenia
TGAACCAGTGAAGAACCAGGAGCAGATGATTCCAGATGATCAGGCGGTGATCAGTATACTGGTGGTGCTGAATGGCTCCTTGTAGACACTTTGCAGCCTGTTGCAGTAAAATATTTGTTCCCATTTCTTTCATTGAATCGACTCAATATGAAAACGACAAAACATTTTGACAGAAAATAGTATTTTTACACAAACAAGGAGATTAAAAAAAAAAATTAAAAATTGGCAGGCATCAAGACTTTTGCACAGTATTGTATTTATGTAGCCTCTATTCTAAGTGGGGTATATAAACAGATAAATAGGTAGAAAGTGCTGCTGATATGGTTTTACCAGATCAAATGTAAATATTCTAGATATAAATAATCGTTCTGCAGTTTGAAAGTCTCCTCAGTTCAGTCTAAACCTGTTGGGTTGGTTTAGACTGGTGTCTGGGAACAGCAGCCATGCTCATTACTGTTCTAATTCATCTGAAGGTCAGGACGTGTCCCCAGACTAGTTAACCTTCTACCTGTGTGAGTGTGTGTATGGTGTGTGTGTGTGTGTGTGTGTGTGTCTGTGTTCCCGCTCAGACTGTAGGAGTCTCTGTTCAGACTGAGCCCACAGTCAGACGGTCAGTAAAGCCCTGATTACACCAGACGGCAAATCTGCACATGCTCCAAATACACCACACACACACACACACACACATACAGATACACACACATACACACAAACATATACATACAGATACACACACAGATACACAGATATATGATATACACATACACACACACAGATACTCTACCCCCCCCCACACAGATACTATACACACACACACACATACAGATACACACACACACACACACACACACACAGAGATACTATATACACAAACACACATACACACACAAATACACACACAGATACACAGATATACCATATACACATACACACACACACACACACACACACACAGATACTATACACACAAACACACACATACAGATACACACACACACACAGACATACACATACACACAGATATACTATATACACATAGACACACACACAGATACTATACACACAAACGCACACACACACACACACATACAGATACACACACAGATACACACACAGATACACACACACACAGATATACACATACACACAGATATACTATATACACATAGACACACACACACAGATACTATACACACAAACGCACACACACACACACACACACACACACACACACACACACACACACATACAGATACACACACAGATACACACACACAGATATACTATATACACAGACACACACAGAGATACTCTACACACACACATATAGATACACACATACACAGATATACTATATACACACACACACACACACTCACCCTATTAAAAGATTTTTTAAATTTCTGTTTATATAATGAGGGAGGAGCGTTGCTGTGATGTGCAAAACTGCTTGTATTTCTGCATAAATATGACCTAAAACATCAGATTTTCCTGATATAGAACAACTCTGTTGTCTTGCTGCATGACCCACTTTCTCCTGAGGTTCAGGTTCATGGACAGACACTCTGATGTGTTCCTTAAGAACTCACTGGTCTAATTCAGAAGTCAGCGTACCATCACTGATGGCAGGTTGTCTTAGCTCACATACAGCAGAACGGACCCAAACCATGACACTACCACCACCATGTTTCATAGATGGGATAAAGTTCTTCTGCTGCCTTATAACGCTTCTCATTTAAACCAGAAGGTACTATTTTGGTCTCATGCATCCACAAAATATTTCCAGCTGCCTTCTGGCTGGTCCACATGTAGATGATCAATAACGTTCTTTTTAGAGAACAGGCTTTCTCGATGCAGTCCTCCCACACACAATGTTCCACTGATGGTGGACCGATGGTGACGTCAGAGATGAGATATTTATAAAAATTAACAGCTTTAATTAACATCTCTATACTGCCTGTATCACCACCGACCTAAAGCTGCTGCTCAGGCAGCGTAAATGGAGCGAATACAACAACAGTTCACAACACAGAATAACGGATTGTTGAATTTTAGTGTGGAACAACAGCGCAGCAGCTGCTGATGTTTGTTGATGGATCATTACCCACAGTTTTATATAAGGGTTGTATATGGGTTACTAGCAGCAGGTGATATGTGGGTTACACCTTAACGTGTTTAGAAACACGCCTTTAGTTTTCCTGTAGGCTTTTAGCATTGTTCTCTGACCATTACCTTCCAGGCTGCTGCTGAAAGGCCCATTTTTCCAGCCTCACGCTCCGTCATACATCATTCCTTATGCAACTGTCCTGGCCTACATCTCAGCGCGCAGGCGTGCAGCCTCTGCTAGGCATAAAATTAGCCCAGTGACCTGCTTTCCAGTATAACAACACGGCTGCACCTTCCAGGAGAAAAACGCCATTTCCGGCACGGCTCACGCGACCACCTGACATTCCGGGTGGATGCAGGGGTTTCGTCTGCAGTCGAGGCACATTTAATAACCATTAAAGCAGAAATGGGACAGAAACGACGCCACAGATCTTTCTGCAGGTGAGACTCGCCGTCACGCTTCACCAGGCGAGGGATGTAGGGCAGAACCTGTGTTACGTGAAGACGGTTCTGTGTGTAAGAAATGGGTCAAGAAGCAATAAGAATGACCAAAACAAATGGCAATAAATTCAACCGATAAGATCTTTTCACACACCCTTTTCAGCGCCACACACACACACAGGTGGGACAGGCACCTTTGATTAAAGGGCCCTTATTCATGCATTCGTCTGGTTTAATTCATGCCTTTGAAAGACTTTAAATTAGCTCTGTTCCTGATTGGCTCTGCCAAGGGCTGCACAACATATCACAAATCATTCAATTATTGTCAGAATTAATTACGAGAGTGATAAATATCATACCCACCAGCTCGAGCACAAACACAGCCGTTATTGCTACTGTTACACTGTTATAAAGCTAAATGTTCTAACAGACTGAAAAATGAAAAAGTCAACGATCCCCACCTACACAGGTTTCTAATCTTCCTGCCTGGTTCCACTCACCTGTTCATCACCAGTTTTAGTCATGATACCCAGTATTGACACACAGTAAAGATATTTAGTAATGACAGACATCACTGATGCACAGTGTTTTTATGAGTGTGGAGCAGAAAGATGGAAACCCACGGCTGACAAACTCAGCTTCTTAAGGTTGAGCTGCAGGTGAGACCAGTGTTTCCCCCATCATTAAACACACTGTCCAGCGTCGAACAGACACAGTGAAATACACTCATTTTTCAGGCTGCATCATTATATATCACAATATCGGACTCTGTAATAATCATATCACAGAAGGCGTCAATATGCAAATGAGTCTCTAACCAATCACAGTGTTTCTGACAGGGTGGCCAATCACAGCTCCAGGTGAGATACTAGTTGTTCTGATGAATCAAGGTCTTCATGTAATCACAAAAGTCTGAAACTGTTTAATCAAGAGAAATCCAGCCAGAGTGCCTCCTTCTGCATGTTTACAGACAAAGGCAATAATTCTGTCAACACAAAGCAGTGTTCTCTTGTAGCCTCCACAGTTCACACAGCATTTAGTGTTGCTTATAAACACTGTTCTAAAACACTTCTACAGAAATATATGTACATTTATTCTTTGACCCAGTATGAACTGTAAAATGACATATTCTGATGTTATTCTCATGTCATTCATGACATATTCTGATAAAAATAAACTGACTATACATTAATAATAAGTTTGGTGACTCATGTGTGTTGTTGACACGACTGCTCAGTTACTAGTTATATTACAGTGTATCATTACTAAATATTGTTACCGCGTATCAGTATGTTGTATCATTAATAAATATTGATACTGTGTATCAATAGTATGTAATTAATGTGTATTATTACTGCATATAATTACTGTATCATTACCATGAATCAGTACTGTGTAATATAACAGACAGAAATCTAACAGTCAACACTTAATCTGAGCTGTCTGACAGTCAGAGTTCTGTCTGGGTGACCCGATTGGCCACTAAAGAGGGAGAAAGGAACCATACGAGATCCAGCTCAGCTCTGCTGAATCCTCCTTCATGCAACAGGTGTGTCCGGGTTTTAAATAAGATGGATGGATGGATGGATGGATGGATGGACATCTGAAAACGTGTACACCTGTACACCTGTGGCCGATGGGAACAGACCCGGTCACAGCCGTTCCAGGAATAAACCTGTGAGGCGACTCAGAAATAGCCCATTCAGAAGATGATTAGAGGCGGTGTGACAGACTGACTCTCAGCTTTAACACCTGCTCTGTTAAACGGCCCACATTCCAAAAGACCCAGCAATACATTGATCCCGATTTGGAGAAGACATCTTTAGAGGTGAACATGTGCTCAGAAATAGCACCGTATGGCCATAGATCCGCAGGTCAGGGATCAGGTCAGGCGGCGCCACATGTTTTAGCTTTAAACAGGACTGTGCTGAAAGTCTGAAAGCCTAAACATCTTGAATCTAACTGGTGCCTGATAAGAAACAATTGAAAAATGATCAGTGGTATGAAACTGGCTCAGACGGGTTAAAGACAAGGGTTCAGGATCTCTGTGGTTTGGGAGTGTGTGACGCTCCAGATCTATGGGGTCATCACTATTGGCCCAGTGCGTTTATGCAAGGTGTGTGTCAGATCAAAGGTCAACTCATATTTCAGGTTTATGCAACATTTGGGCCAGTCTTCAGCAACAAGCCACCCTCGGTTATGTCCATTGAGATGATGAGAGTTAAAAACCTCAAGACGAGGTCTGATTACCCCTCTGTATCCAGACCTGTGTGGTGTAACGGGGTAATAAAGCTGAGGCAGGTGTTACGCCTGGATGATGATGTGCTGAGGCAGGTGTTACGCCTGCAGAAATATAAAATATAATATAAATAATATCTTATTATATAATAACTAAATTCAGCCTCAACCTACGGTCTACAGAGACAAAGCCGCTCTAATTTCACCTCAGTTCACTCAGTTCATTACTATAGTATTTATGTCCACCTCTCTTACATAGTGTAGTGTATTTAGTACACAGTGTTTTTATTTTATTTCAACTTTATATTACATTTTATATTGTTCTTGTTCTTGTGTCATAAGCAGTTCTCTCCATTGTCAATAATATATTCTGATTTTGATCATTTGCATGATGTTAGCACTAAAAATATTGCGATATTCAGTAACATCCATTAAGGACTCCAGCCAGGCATTCCTAACTGTCGATAGGGCACTTTATGTATTCAAAATGCAAGCTTATTCTTAATTTTGTATTTAAAATGGCTAATTAAAGAGCAGATCAGTTTAATTATGTGATACCTCTGGCTGAAAGAAAGTGTGCTCAGTAGGAAAGAAATTGAAATCGCACTTGAAATTCCCAAATAGTGCACCGTAAGAAAAGTGATATAATACTTTCCACTCATTTGGGCACAGGATCCTTTCATCAATGCTTCAATAAAAGGGAAGTGGTCCGGTGATGACGGCTGGTCTGTTTTTCCGTCTGCCTGATGTGTTTTTGAGAAAGACCACAAAGAAGAGCTTCACTTCACCTTTTGGATGAGAGTGATGTGCGGACATCACTCTCATCCCACCTCTCCGAAACACCTCTGACTAAAACATCTCCAGCAGCTCTGAATGGCTCCCACAGAGAAGAGGGCTAATTTTAGAGACGCGCTTTTGGGACGGAGCTGGGAGTTTAATCACAAGAGGGGTTATTAGAGTTCATAACACCTGAACTGAAGAGCAAGAGAAACTCACCTCCACCTGTTGACCCCGAGGTTGGAGGAGCCGGCAAACCAGGGGTCCAAGAAATACACACAGCGGATGGTGCCCGCACCCCGCACCGCCTCCTGAAGCGCAGGGTTGTCGTGAAGACGCAGGCCCTTCCGGAACCAGTGGATGGAATTCGGGGCCATTTTCAGTGAGTCACCTTTCAGAGAAGCAGAGCTTCAATCAGAGGAACAATCACAGTTTAATCTTCTCTGAACGTTCACGATATTAATATTCAGCAAATATAGGGCAAGTGACAAACAACAATCTGGACCTTTTGGTAGTCTGTGGAGGTCAGAGGTTAAATAAAAATAAACATGACTGGAACATGCTTGCTAAAATCTGTCATCACAACCGTCATGGGTTTCCATGGTACAGCATCCTCCGGTCCATCTGAGCTTTCTGTCTCATTCTGTGGGATTCAACTACTGACAGATCTTAAGCCTGACACCAGTGATCCTCGCACTGGCACACACTCAGCATAAATCCTACATGGGATTAGCCGACAGAGATTAGTCTTCTACATTCAGGAGAAAATAGCTAACAAGCAGATTTGTATACTCTTTACAAAACTCATTTTAAAGGTCATCTCCACATTCTCCCCACAATTCAGTACTGAAGATGTAAACAGCCATCATCACTCAGGAGTCATACGGAGTTTGTGAATAAAACGTCTGACAGAGAATAAAACGTGTTTTATGTGTTGAAGATGTCTGGTTCCGTTCATCTCCACTGGAAAGAATCAACCTTTTCACACCCAACACATTCTGAACATACACTGAACACACTCTGAATACATACCGAACACACACACACTCAACCATGTCTGTTCACACTGAATGGAAAAGTTGGGATTTAATGTTTTAGGTTTTAGGTTTGACAGTCTCCAGCAGTAAAATCAGAGCTGTGTTTAGTGCTGGTTGTGTGAGGTTCCCTGTCAGGTTCCTCAGGTGGAAAGTGGGTCAGCTGTTGCAACGCAGAGTCTCCGCACACATCCGCGGACCAGACCCTCCGGGCAAAGTGTGGAGTGTGTTAGGTGTGTTCGGTTGAGTGTGTGGGGGTTTGGTGTTTTTGGTGTGTTTGGTAGATGTTTGGGTCAGAATGGAGAAACTGTGTCACCGCCGCCGGGGTTATGTAAGAACAATCGCGCGCAGTTTATAACAACATACGCTAACACAATAACACAGAGATATATACACACACACACACACAATAACACAGAGAGATACACACACACACACACAGACTCGTTACCTGTAGTGTTATGTGAAGCCCGAACACAGGACCATGTCTCTCCCCGACTCTGTGGAGCAGAACTCTGCTGCACTCCTGTCCTTCTTTCTCTCTATACACTCCTCTCTATCTAAAGCTCCCTCTCTCTGACTGTCTCTCCCTGCAGTCCCTTCTGTATCTACAGGTCTCTCTCTCTTTTTCTCTTACCCTCTCTCAACACTAGTGATGGGCAGATCAATCCAAATACCGATAATATCGACAGCAAAGTTGGTTCTGATATTGATCGCTACCAGTGACATGAGTTCGACACTTCAGTGCCGATGCGTTCAAGCGCCTCCTGTCACAGCACAGAACATACTCCGCTCGTCATCCCTGCACTTGTATTTTGTTGTTGTGCTGTCACGTGACTCAAGAGCGCCAGGCAAACGCAAGCAAGCAGAGCGCACGCGCGCGCATACACGAAGAGAAACACGGGGCAGAGCACACACACACACACACACACACACACACAAAAAGACCGAGCAGAGCACGTACACAGACACACATAAAGAGGCGGAGCAGAGTACATACACACACACACAGACGGAGCAGAGCACGTACGCACACGAAGCACATACACATACATTAATGGTCATTTGTTACTTTAGCCAGCTCAAAAAGTAAAAAATTATGCTTTTATTAGACCAATTGGACCATTTTATTAGTCAAATTGAAAGGTGTTATTTAAATGAATACATTTACTGGAATTGAAACAAATACACTGAATATAATATAGCTCGGATTTGATTTGGAGGGCTTCTGGAAATCTTTCTTTAAACTCAAAAGGGGTTTTGAGTTTAAAGAAATTGTTGGGGTTGTTTCATTGCACTTTATTTATTGTGTTTTCACTAATTATTTTATATTATTTGTTGGTTTGATCATTTAAGTGATCTTTCTTTAATTCTTAATTCTGTTCTGGGTTTTAATTACTTAATAATCCAAAGGAATAATCACAGAAACGCATTGCAAATTGATTCAGATTTAGCAATTTGATGATGCATCCACCTTCAGTATTAAAGAAAAAAAGAAAGAAAACTCCGCCCCTGATTGGTTTAAGCATAGTCACGTGGTGTAAGCACGCTCACGTTCAGCAGGCATGGAGTATAACCGGGGCAAAGCGGACTCGCACTTCACACGCAACTCTAAACACGCTCACACATACATACACACACACTCTAAACACTCACACGCAACTACGCACAATCTCTCTCTACAGCTCTCACAGACCCGCCCCCACTGCGAAAGACCCCGAGCAACACCCGCCTCTGATTGGCCAAGCAGCGTCACTTCTTATGAGCACATTCAGCAAGCGTGGAGTGTCACCGGGGCAACGTTGTACACACAAACACACACACTCACTTTACACACACACACTCACAGACACGCACTCTCTCTCTCACACACACACACAACACACTACACTGCATACACAAACGAAAGCATACACATACACACACACAGACAGTAAACACTAATGTAGCTGTAGTAGCATGAGCAAGTTCCTCCAGGAATAATCAGGTTTTCTGAATCTGGCTCTGCTTGTCAAAGTTGCCCTGAGAAACGGAGGCTTTTTGGAGTGGCTACTGAGTGCTGACTGGTTTTCATTCTTCATACTGAGTCCAGATTGGTTTTCATTCTGCATGTTGAGTGCTGACTGGTTTTCATTCTACCTACTGAATGCTGATTGGTTTTCTTTTTGCATACTGAGTACTGATGAGCCCATTCATTCTGACTTTGTTCAGGAGTGCCCTTTAGTCCTCTAGACGGTAGGAATCTGCTTTAAGCTGCTGGAATTCCCTGTGTATTCCACGGTGCAGGAACTCTTCAGGTGGAATCCACCTTTAGTTCTGTCCTGTAGAGCGCAGTGGAAGTGATGAAATTCCAGCTTCTGCTGCACATTGGTGGTATGCTGAAGGTAGGATTCGAACCCACCCCTTTATTGCACTATGTAGGGTATCAGTATTTTACTGCAGGATGTAGGGAGTCAGTATGTTACTACATTATGTTGGAAGCAGGTGTGAGTATTTCAGTGCACTACATAGTGAATCAGTATTTTACTGCATTGTGTAGGGAGTCAGTATGTTACTACATTATGTAGGGAGCGAGTGTCAGTATTTCAGTGCACTATATAGTGAGTCAGTATTTTACTGCAGTATGTAGGGAGTCAGTCCTTCAGTGCTCTATGTAGGGAGCCAGTATTTTACTGCACTATGTGGGTAGTCAGTCCTTCAGTGCTCTATGTAGGGAGTCAGTATTTTGGATGTGGGTAAATTTCTTAGTTGAATAAAAAAAAAAGTCAATTAAAATCTGACTTCACATTCCTTGTTTTTTTCTTTTATTTCCAATTTACATTAATTAAAATCGTAACAAAACCAGGACGAGAAAAAAAAGAGAACAAACAAAAAAAATGATCATGATCATAATAATATTAATTATAACAAAAATATACACACCCTCACGCAATTGCACACATCCTGCTCGGGGACACACCGTTGCCACGGGAACCGAACTGCAGCTCTTCCACAGGAGCCCCTCCTCCCGCGGCGAGTACTTGGAGCAGGCTGTGCGAGTCGGGTGAGGCTCGCGGGGAGAGGGTGTGGGGACCCCGGGAATAATGACTGAAACTAATAGCACCTTCTGAAGACGGACCGAACCGAGCCAGGACATGTCCTTCTGCCTCAGACCCTCCTGACCGACCTACGATAAGTTTACACACATCCCGATTATAACTTTGGTCTTTTTCTCTTTTTCGGCGTGAGGTAGCTTTTTTAATATAAAAAATGAAGATAATACAAATAAACAAAACCAGAAATATCGTCCAAATTTATTTTACTGTTTTCGGTAATGGGACCAACACTTCCTAACATGGGCAGTCAAGGGGAGAATAATGAAGCTAGAAATTAAAAAAACAAAAACAAAATCAAACAAACAAAAATGCACTTCCCGAAAAAAGTGTTGGTGTGCGTAGACACGCCCTTGCACACACGCCCTTGCACACACCTGCAATGGTGAAAATATCGATCTTTACAACAACTGAACCGAGGCTTTTCTTTAATATACACAGTAAATGTTGGCTCCGCCCCCAGGTGTAACGGTTCTACCTACAGAACATGGTGTTTTTTTGTTTTTTTTGTTAACCCGAGTCACAGTCAGGAAGCAGAGGGAGGGGCCGAGCAGAGGGAGGGACCGAGTGGAACTGGGTGTGGTCTTATGGTCTTAGTGGGAGGGGCTATTGTGGTATCCAAGCAAAACTGCACCCAGCTCTAAAGCACCGCCCACCCGACTGCCGACTGTGATGTCATCTAGCCATGTTTCTCCATCTCTTCACTCGTTCAGTCTCGCTCGTCCTCGTCCTACGCTCGGCGCCCGTCAGGACGAAAGACTTCAGGGAGGCTTCCGGGGGAAACATGGCTGGATTTCAGAGTGAAAGACTCGTGGGCCAGTGCTGCTTAGTGCTGGTCTCCAGGGCACCAAACGTGGACAACACAGCTTTTGTGTTTTTGGAGAAAATAAAGCAATTTTTCAATTTGTCATTTTCCTTTTCTTTCCTTCCGTATTTCTTTATCTGGAGAGTTTACTGCTTCTTCGTGGAGCTACTGTTTTTATCTTTTTATATTGTTCCATGTCTTATATCGTCTTCCACATTTTGTGTTTTTGTGTTTTGTTTCGTTTGGTTTTTTTACAAGAAGCAGACTGGTCCAATGTCCACTCCAAACTCCTGGTTGGCTCCGCCAATGTCCATGGGAGCGATGTCCACGATGGGCAGTCGAGTCGTCTTCTGAGTTTTGTACTCGATCACAGTCTTTCCCCACTGACCCGTATGTTTCTGCAAAAGAGAACATAAACATTGTAAACATCTCTTTTCCAACATCTCCACCATCTCCACCATCACCACCATCAACATCAACCCCATCACAAAACTGCTGCTAATGTGTTAACAACTGCTTAAAATATGATAGTTAAGTGTTAACAAGTAGCTCCAGGTGGTTGCTAAGCTGTTGCTAAGTGGCAGCTATGTTGTCCAAGATGGTTTCTAGGGTGCTAAGTATTGGTTGGTGGTTGCCAGGTGAACGCTAAAGCGAATGAGTGTCAGTGATAGAGGCGTCCACTGTGGTATTATCAGTAGCAATTACATTTGAATTGTCTTAAAGAAATCCTTATGGTTCTTCATAAAACCAGATGTGATTGTTTTTGCAGGTCTCACCTTGCAACCGTCCTCCAGAACGCCGTATGTGAACCGGCTGTTGCCCTCCGCTCTGATTTCCACGTCGTTGGAGCCCTGCAGCAGAACAGCCTTCTTCAGGTTGCCGGTGTCGGCGTCCATGTAGGCCACGCTGTTCTTGCAGTGGTAGGTGATGACCTGAGAACCTTCGCTGGACAGCAGTCTGAGGAAGTTCAGCTGAATGTTGGCTGCACTCTGGACTTGGCCGTTCTCAGCATAGCTGAACTGCAGGAGAATCAGACAAAACACTTGTTACAAAAAGCTGCAAAAACCTCGGAAAACACTTTCAGCTACGCGGCCACAACCACCTCCTGTTTCTAAACAGTGTTCCTGAGCCAGAAACACCCGCTTGAATGGGTTCCAGAAAAAGTTACACACGAGCTGTACTGCAGGGGCCACAGAGCAAGACATGAATCTAAAAACAGCTTCTTCATCTAACAGGTGCTTTTTTAGGATCTTATATCTCACACCAGCACTCGCTGTAACTCTGGAAACCATCAGACTCCTTCCAGGAACTGGATCACCTTCCAAGTGCCTCCAGTTTTCACTGAACTGGGAAAGTAAGCTTTTATAATCTCCGCCCCCTCCCTCTGCACTGAGCCGACACCAGCCTTTAATTTTCAGTTAAATGGTACAACAAAAGATAACCGATGGACAAGTTTAAGGTGAAATGGAAAGTTGGACTACGAAGCTGCTAAATATCGTCACTTACATCTTTAACTGATGTGAGTTCTTTCTTCAATGAAGGGATCTCTTTTTTCATGTATTCTTCTTTTTTCTTATTCCACTGTTTAGTCAAACTTTTATTATTTTTTATGATTTACGTGCACTTTGCATTTTTTTCCTTACTGTTTTCTTTGTGCTTGATTTAATTTTACTTTACTAGGTTTTTATTATCACAGATTTATATTTACATATACAAACCTATACTTTTCTTCAAGAAAGGCTTCTGCTTGTGTGTGTGTGTGTGTGTGTGTGTATTAGGTGGCGCTTTGACTCACGTGGAAGCCGCCGTTCATGCTCTCTCCGAACCACACGTGTTTGGACGTCTTGCTCTTGCTGGTCCACCAGTTCTTGCGTGGGATGGTGGGGTTGGTAGGATTCACGCAGGTCTCTCCAGTCTCCATGTTGCAGAACACCTTGATGGCATCAATAGAGCTGCCGAGGTTCGGATCCACCCAGTAATCACCTGCGGACACAAGAGTCATCCAGAGAATCAAAACCAGAACCCGAAACTGAGCCAGAGATGAAGACACTTCATAAGCCTTAACAGAACCACATGAATAACAGCGTTTCGGATCAGATCAGAGCAACGAAGAAACTAATGTTTGAGGTGAAGTGCAGTTCTAGTGGGCTGGGATTGTTTCTGTACTATGCAAATGAGCCTCTAACCAATCACTGTGTTTCTGACAGGGTGACCAATCACAGCTCCAGGTAAGGCTGAGAGAGGCTGAAACACTTCTTATAACTTCTGCATGAATGGGCGGGGCTAAACTGCGACTGGCTGAATGAGCAGATAAATGTAAATTTGCTGGTTTTGTGAGATCACAGAAACTGATTTAAAAAAAAGCTTTTTTACAGGTTAGTTTCTATATATGGACTGTATGGATGGAGGAATGAACATACTTTTAAAAACGAATATTTTCAGACTTTATTTGATTTTATCTTGGAGAACAGGTGCAGTACTGACATTCTGTCTATTTCGTGGCCCTAGTTGTTACTGCATTATTCAGAGGCAGCAAAATGCAGTTTAATAGCCAAGTAATAATAAGCCCACAATCTGCAGCTGCTTTCCTACTGTGTGTGTGTGTGTGTGTGTGTGTGTGTGTGTGTTCTCACCGCTCTTCCACTCAGGGTGGCAGAGTTTGAGGTCTCTGCAGGTGCGTGCTGGGTTCTTGCGGGAGCCGTCAGGGCTGCGAATGTCCTCGATCTGGCTGTTGATGGACTTCAGGGTGGCGTCCACCTCCACGTCGTGCTGCCTGAGGGAGGACGAGGCCTCGTCCGCGCGCATGTAGCGCAGAGGATCGGGAGCCTTCTCCGTCTGAGACAGTCCTGCGAACGCCGACATGTCGATGCCAGGGCCTGGAGGACCAGGAGGACCAGGGGGTCCGGTATTACCAGGAGGACCCTGAGGAGCAAGATCACACAGGAGAGAGGGATCAGAAACACCAAAATCCTCCAGTCTGCACTGTGGCTACAGGTCTGACTTTATTATCGTTGTCATAGTAGATAGTCAAGTAGATTAAATGAAAGAAATGGGAACAAAGGTTTCACTGTGACAGGCTGCAAAGTGCCTCAAGATATAAGGAGTGTATCAAACTTACGGTGTTCCAACCACTTAGGGCTGATATACGGTAATGAACTCTGTTCTGATTCGCTGACACTCCATACAATTTCAGGAGGAATAGAGGGGGCTACACTGCTGTATGCTGAATGGACGGGGCTAAACAGATGTAGGTTGAATGGGCGTGGCTAAAGGGATATAGGTAGAATTGGCTGGGTTAAACTGCTGCGAACTGAATGGGCGGGGCTAAACTGCTGTGAACTGAATGGGCGGGGCTAAACTGATGTAGGTTGAATGGACGGGGCTAAAGGAGTGTGGGGAAATTTGGCGGGGCTAAACTGCTGTGAACTGAATGGGTGGAGCTAACAGGTTTTTCGAATAAACATAATATGGACCCTTTAAATGCCACTTTATTCAACATCTTTTGTGTCACAGCTGCTAAAGGGGCTTAGATTTTACTCACAGCTGGACCAGACTCTCCAGAGCGTCCGCGAGGTCCAGGGGGTCCGATGGGTCCAGGCTGACCGTTTGACCCATCCTTTCCAGCAGGGCCGACTGGTCCAGGGGGTCCCTACAAAGCAGAGACAGTTAAACCTTACATCTACAGCATCATCATCTCCAGTTCCACACATCGCACGCAGGTATCCCTCCAGCAACATTTTCACACATCTGAGCTTCTCACCTTGGCTCCGGAAGGTCCAGCAGGTCCAGCAGATCCCTGGTCACCAGCAGAACCCTGGAACACAAGAGCAATTTCAAACACACTGTGTTAATAAAGCACAGAACCAGTGAGAGGAAACACTCTCAGACAAAAACTTTGAATGAAAACTCACGGGAGGTCCAGGAAGACCCTGCAGACCAGTGAATCCTCTGTGTCCCTTCTGTCCTCTCTCTCCAGCCTCACCGGTCTCTCCTTTATCTCCACGGGGTCCTTGAGGTCCCTGCAGGAGAAATCAGGGTGATTCATATTATAACACCACCCTCCCAACAGCTTTCCCTCCAAATCGGAATAAAACGTGTGAGCGTCAGTGAGATGGGCTGCACTCTCTGAAGTAGTGACTTACAGCCATGCCTCGAGCTCCAGCAGGTCCAGGGGGTCCAGCAGGTCCTTGTGCGCCCTATAGAACAGAGAAGGGAATGATAGTATTAAAAACACTAATGTGGTCCAATGCTAAAGAACTACATCATCATTGCAGAGATCCAGTGTTTAAGGGGCTGGTGCTGAAGATCTACAGGATCAGACCTGAGGATCTGCTGTGGAACCACTAGAACTGTCTATACTACTTTCTAAAAAGGACAGAAAGGTCCTGACTCTTGCTGTTCTGATATATTCATTCTGTCCACTTAGGATATTTGTATGCCACAATTAATTCAGAAGTGTCTGTTTCTAATGCGAATGAGCTCAGTTTCAGGCTGTGGACTGTGTGCACTGGGGAGGTGGTGCTACAGTGTTTGCATACTATTCCAAACCGTTTTATTTTAAAATCAGAAGGAAATGTGGGTTTTCTATGTTGCTACCTGCAGTGAAGCAGGTGTTTCTGTTGTTTCTGTTGAAGTTATTATAGCGTAATTAATGAAGGTGTAGATTATGTTTGGGATGTGATGGTGCGATCCCTAAACCCCGTTTCACTCCGGGGTCTCAGACTCACGCTCTCTCCTCTATCTCCTTGTTTGCCAACAGGACCAACAGGACCAGTAGAGCCAGGAGCACCAGGAGCACCAGGAGCACCGATGGGACCAGTGTTACCACGTTCACCCTGCAGGAGACACATCACATCAACAACCAGGGGTCAGGGTCTCTGTACCTGTGTCTGCTCACTACTAATAATACTAATTATATTGCGCTTGTTTTCACAGACAGTAGAGCATTTTCACCTTCACACCAGTAGCGCCATCTCTGCCAGGAGGACCATCGGCACCAGGAGTTCCCTGAGAACAAGGTTTAGCAGTGAGGTCAGTTATTAGTCCAGTTCTTGTCTTATTCTGTCCTCATTTCCTCAGAAGAGATCACTCTAATTCAGCTCCATTTGTGAACAGCATGATTCTGATTCATTTGAAGTTTCATGCAGTTTAGCCAGAGGAGTGTTTTACCTCGCGTCCAGTTTCTCCAGAAGGTCCAGTCAGTCCCGGGGGTCCTACAGGGCCGGGGGGACCTCGGTCACCAGCACCGCCGGGAGCTCCTTGTTTACCAGGCTCACCCTGAGATACAGAGCAGAGCGAGTCAGGTGTGGTCTCTCACTCAAAACCACATTATTATATATAGTGTGTGTAATAACTATCTTTTATTCTAGACTGTTGTGTTTAGCTTTATTCTATTATTGTTTTGCTGCTCCTTCTTCTGTACTCTCTGCCAACAGGCTTTTCTTATCGTATCTTAATATATTATATAACACAGTTTTAATATCGCAGTGTTTATAATAACACTAATAGCAACACTGAAAAGCCCTATTAATAACTGAAAGACATGTCCGCCACCTGGGAGGCCACCGTGAGGCAGGGACTGAGACTGCACATATTACAGGCAAGCAAAGGTTTCAGCATCCCCATCGCATAACAATCCTCTTCAGATTTAAAAATAGCATTTTCGGCACATTTTATTGCACAATCGCTGTTTACTTAAACATATTAAGATACATAAAACATTGTATCCCCAATATGAAACATTCTGTAAAGAAAGAGTTAAAGTGTGTTAAAGTGTGCCATAGTGTCTCTGTGGGAATGTGAGTGTAACTTATTTCCAGTTATTTATAACCGCATGTCGTATGACCAGGGGCGCACACACTTTTGCAAATTGCGTATAATGAGAACTAGTGCTCGTTATCATCATGCTCGTTAAAGCTATGATTAGTAACAAATACATGACAACACAACTGAGTGGTGGAGGTTGAAATCAGCATGTGGATGAAGACCAGATCAGGCTAAACTAACGATCTGCGAAAATGATTCCTGTCAATCATACATCATTCTCCGCAGCTGGGTGTCAGCATCTGTGTGTGTGTGTGTGTGTGTGTGTGTGTTTGTAAGTCAGAGTGACTTATTTACTCACAGAGGGTCCCGGGAGGCCTGGGAAGCCCCTCTCACCACGCTGTCCCGGCAGACCAACAATACCACGCTGCCCAGCAAGACCAGAAGGACCAGAAGGACCATCTGGACCCTAATTATGGAAGAAAAGGAGAGGAATGAGAAGCCTTCTGAGGCATGGTGGTGCACAGAGTGGAGGAGAACTTGGATGAATAAGGTTTGAGTCTTACAGGTGGACCATCTTCTCCAGGCTCTCCCTTCTCTCCAGGGGCTCCAGCAGGTCCACGCAGTCCAGCATCTCCTGCTCTTCCTGTTGGGCCAGCATCACCACGCACTCCCTTAGGACCATCTTTACCAGAAGGACCAGCTGGGCCAGCAGCACCGGGGTTTCCCTGAGAAGGACAAGGACAGAGAAAACGGATAGAAAAGGAACAATAAAAAATTTATAAAATTCAGATTAGACATTTCCATTTATATTCCCATTATAGTTTACATACGATTAGCCTATATATATACAGTACTGTTCAAAAGGCACTTACAAAAACAATATTTAAAAAACGTTCACATGATCAGTGTGTACTCTTTTTCACATGAATATTACAAAATAAACCTAAACAGAATAAATACCAATAACATTACACAGTATATAGTGATTGTGTGTCAGTGTGTTCTTTGTGGAAGTCCAGTATTACTTGTAGTTTCCACCCAAAACCTAGTTTAACTCGATCAGTTCTTCAGTAAATTAAATCAGGAGCTGCTGATGGAGTTTCACTGAAGTTCCTCCTCTTCTGGAGGAACCGAGGAGGAATCTGGACCCGAACCTGTGTTCTTCTCACCAGCTCACACAAAATCAGCTACTTTTTTACAAACAAAACAAATCCTGATACTTTTTACTGCTTTGCTCTTTAATTTTTTCAGATGTTAACTTTGGTACTTGGACTTTTGCACAGTACTGTATATATATTTTGGGAATAAGCACAATATACACATTGAAGTTATGGACTCACATTGGGACCAGGTGGTCCGACTCTTCCAGCAGCACCAGGGAAACCAGTAGCTCCCTAGAACAGAGAACACAAACCCAGCAACTTAAGTCCTAAAACTCACAAAACACCTTCACCTCATCAACCTAAAGCTACAGGATTCACTTTACGGAGTTATTAGCATTATTAACGAAGACCCACCGCGGCTCCCTGTGCTCCACGAGCTCCTTTAGGTCCAGACACTCCAGTCGGGCCCTGAAAACCAAGCAGACAGTTAAAGCGGTAAAAGAAGCGAGGAAGTTCCCACAGCACAGATCCCGCATCTAACTGGGAAAACGATTCTAAAAAAAAAAAGTTGTGGTCTAACCAAGTTACACACAGGAGCGAACTGACAGATATTTAGAGAATTTAACCCCCTACCCCCACCTGTTGAATAAACATTTATTTACTTTTTTATATACACAATTCTGTATTATTTCTTTTTATTAAATAAACGTGTGTGAAAAAGGCATAAAAAGCAAACAGGACAATAAGAAGCAAGGAAGGTTCTTAGATGATTGTGCAGCATGTTTTACTTGTATAACTGTGTATGCGACAGATAAAGAATCTTGAATCTTGTTTGCTGTAAACATCTGTGGTTTACCTATCGCTGTTTTTCTTTTGTGAAATGTCCTTTTTAAAAATAAATTGTAAAAAAATTGTTACTCACGACTGGTCCAGGTGCTCCAGATGGTCCTTGAGGTCCAGGGGCACCAGCGTCTCCTTTCTGCCCGCCCTCTCCCTGCTCGCCCTTCACTCCAGGCTGCCCATCCCCGCCCTGAATAGGAAAAACACCTTCATCCACTGCGTCCTCTTAAACTCCCCAAAACCAGCCTCATTCACTCCAGCCCTCTTCAGCCCTAAACAGACTGTGCCCTTAAGCCTGATATATGCACATGAGCTCTGCTCCCATTGGCTATATTGTGCAGTCCAGGGTGATACTTCATGACTTTTCATTGCAGTATTTTATTTGTATTTTACTGCTGACCTACAAAATCCCCCTAATATAATTATAATTATAATGATAGTGTGGATCACCAGACCTGTGTTAGATATTTAAGGAGCTTTTAAGAGCTGAAACAGTGACGAGTGCGTTTAAAGTTAAAGGACAGTCTAGAGTTTGACTCTGTATCACCAACAACCAGTTAATAGGAGTCAGACCTGTTACAGAGTCTCTCCTCTTAGAAAGGAAACTTTCTTCCAGTTTAACAAGAATAAAAATCTGCAGCTTAGGAAATAAATGGACCCATAAATGAAACTTTACTCACAGGGGGTCCAGCAAATCCGGCCGGTCCGGGGGGTCCAACCTCACCACGGTCGCCCTGCAGCGAAAAGACAAAATGTTGAGTAAAGAAAAGAAGAGATGAAGACAGAAAACACAGAACAATCAACCAGAAAGAACCAGAGAGAAGCACGTACAGGAGCACCGCGAGCTCCACCAGCTCCGGTCGGCCCGATGGCGCCGGTCTCACCCTTCGCACCGTTGGGACCAGAAGGACCAGGTGGGCCGATGGGACCAGTCAAACCCTGCAGAGAACCGAGAGAACCGGGTTACTACATTAACAACACACTTTACAGAAAAGGCACACACACACACACACACATTTATGTATACATATACATATATAGAATTTCTGTTCATTATTTCAATTTACCTCACTTTATGCTTTATACACTTTTCAAATTACACTCTGGACTTTCAACAGCAATTCACCTCTCTGCCTCTTGTGCAATAATAATCACACTGAGGGTGCAACACTTGTCTGCAACATCTGGAAGATTTGCAGCCTGTTCACACTGTTGGACTGTCACACTGCTGTAGTGTGTATTTACTGTGTGTGCTTCAGTGAGTCTGTGTGCGTGTGTGTGTGTGTGTGTGTGTGTGTGTGTGTGTGTGTGTGTGGGTGATTGGTGGGGGCAGTTTGGTACTCACTCTTGATCCATCTTTTCCGGAAGCTCCTTCAGGTCCCTTCTCTCCAGTGTCACCCTGAAACAGCAGAGTTCACTCAATCAATAGACCATTCAAACGAATCGATCAGAACGAATCAGATCTCAGTGATTCCAAAGCTGGATTTTGAAGCCAATATTTTTTTTTACTCACTCTGTCACCCTTAGGTCCAGAGATGCCGGACGCTCCTCTCTCTCCAGGCATTCCCTGCAGGCCAGAAGTCCCCTGAGCTCCAGTAGTACCAGCCGGGCCTATCGCACCCTGCAGGATGAGACAAGAAAGGCCTGAGTAAACGACTAGAACTGTTGAATCTGCTAAACACATGACTGCGATTCAGTGGCATGTCGCTGCTTTATGCTAAACAGAGGTTTTGTTTTATATTTTTATTACATTACTTTAATTCTTTTACTCAGTGACTCAGTACATTACATTTTTGTGTCAGAAGATGCATACAATATAGTCACAATTACAAATGACTAGTTTTTTAATTTTTTTTTAAATTTCTTCATAAATAAATGCAATTAGTTGTTTTGTGTTTCGTAGATGTTGGGTATAAAGTATAAAGTGAACAAACTGATTGATTTGCTGTTTGTTCTCCCATACTGTCATTACTCACCACTGCCCCCTACAGGTGTTACAGCCCCTGTACATCACTGAGAAGCAGAATTTCTGCAAAATTCCCTCATGACTTAAATAAATCGTCATAACTTTTATAAAGGCTTTTCCTAACAATCGTCACATTATCCATTTTGATGTTAGTAAATAAACTGGTTTGAATAAGCATTTCTGAAACATTATGTATGTAACCTTCATTGGATCGTTACTAATTTTTTGTTGCTGTTTATTTCTTGCATTATGTATGCTATGCATGTCTGTAACTGCTCAGAGGGTCGTGATCATCAGCATAATGCTGTTATATTAATGATCCCTGTCCTGCACATTTTACTGTTTTTCCAACAAACCCGACTCAACTGACCAAGCAGATGCTAATCGAAATGGGCGGGGCAAAAATGGCAAGGCTGAGAATGATTACTGGGTTTCAGATAGATGGTAAGAGGAATCAGAAGAAATGAGGAGAAGATGTTGGAGAAGATGATGGAGAAGATGATAAAAAGATGGTGGTGAAGAAGATGGAGAAGATGATGGTGAAGATAATGGAGAAGATGGTAGAGAAGATGATGGAGAAGATGGTAGAGAAGCTGATGGTGAAGATGATGAAGAAGATGATAGAGAAGATGATGGAGAAGATGGTAGAGAAGATGATGGAGAAGATGGTAGAGAAGATGATGGAGAAGATGGTAGAGAAGATGGTGGTGAAAAAGATGGAAGAAGATGATGGAGAAGATGGTAGAGAAGATGATGGAGAAGATGATAGAGAAGATGGTAGAGAAGATGATGGTGAAGATGATGGAGAAGATGATAGACAAGATGGTAGAGAAGATGATGGTGAAGATGATGGAGAAGATGGTAGAGAAGATGGTGGTGAAGATGATGGAGAAGATGATGGAGAAGATGATGGTGAAGATGATGGAGAAGATGATGGTGAAGATGATGGTGAAGATGATGGAGAAGATGATGGAGAAGATGGTGGTGAAGATGATGGTGAAGATGATGGTGAAGATGGTGGAGAAGATGGTGGTGAAGATGATGGAGAAGATGATGGAGAAGATGATGGTGAAGATGATGGAGAAGATGATGGTGAA
>JBBPDC010000017.1:10005437-10017105 GCA_037974485.1 Hemigrammopetersius urotaenia
CCGATAACCGATAGTTCCGGGAATCAACTATCGGTGCCGATTAATCGGCAAAACCGATACATCGGTCGACCTCTAATGGACACTACACACTTTACACCATGAAAACAGACTTCCAACAAACATGCTTTCCTTGACATGCTTGGAACAAATAGGTGCAGAATACGAGAGTAATAAAACACTTTTGAAACATAGTCAGTAGTTTTGAACCATAGTCAGCGGACAACAGACTTTATTCCTCCAGCAGCCAGGAACCCTCCATAATTAAAAGCATTAATACACATAATCCAGTAAGGTACTGTGAGGATGTGTAAGATTTATTCTCAAACACATGGTTGCTAAGCTAAGATGGTATTAAATAACATCATAATGGTGCTGCCAAGTTTGTCATGTATTTCGTCATTAATCCTAATCTGGCCTAGTCCAGACATATATTGCACTATTCATTTGGATTCAGCCCTGATATCTGGTTTGGCAGCATTTACTCTACTGAGTCAGGGTTTCTTCAGTTGTGGGCAGTGTGAACAATCCAACTGATTCGCTCTGTTCAGTTCTATGCAAGTGTATTAGATCATGATTTTATTCCAGGACCTACGCAGCTGGAACTGAAACTAATCTTATTCCAGATTCCTGTAGAGTTTGTACCTCAATGTTTCAGCCTGGGGTCAGTGTTAAGATGTCTGTTCTCTCTCCTCCAGCCCTGGAAGCAAGCATTGATTTAGCCATTAGATCACTTGGTCTGGGTGACATACAAAATATAGAGGCTGCTCACCCAAGCAGTGATGTCAGGAAGGTGGATTTTACTCCACCTTATCTGTACTGTCTTTACTTCTGAGGACCACATGCAGGATCACACGGCCAAATGAACCTGTTAATCAGTGTAAGATTTCCGCGCCCATAGTCGTCACATTTATTTTCAATGCATTTCCACAGCAGTCATTGTCATAAAGCAGCTTTACAAAAATACCTGTTTAGCACCTGTGATTGCCCTCTGATAACGACTTTAAGAATGGTTGTGTCATTTATTTGATTGTAGCAAGAAAAAAAACATCAGTTTCAGTATTTTCATGAATAGGAAGAGGCATTAATATTTGAACAAACTGGGACTAAATCTATCTCAAATTAGCATTATAAAGAAACGTTACAAAGATTTCTAAAAAGTTTACAAATGCTATTCTGCTCTTCTGAAGTATAATAAATGTCTTCATCTTTTTGTTACAATCATTTTATAGCATTTATCTGCGAACACTGATATGATTGATACTATCCCAAGAAATGTCATAGTCTTTTTGTCTTTATATTAGGTAATATTTTTTCAAAAAAGTTTGCTTTTTTTGTTGTTGAAAGGCTTTTTTCATTTCTCTGCAATGGGATGCCCTGTCGGGCCCATATAATCACTTTTTATTAGAATATACTCCGTCAGTGGAATAGACCAGATCAGTCGATGGGAGCATACAATGTCGTTTTCCTTATGCTTGTGGTCTCCTGTCCACAAGGCATGTTTGCAAAATGCTTCCTGAACCTAGGAGAGGTAGCGTTCAACCATGGCAGGTCCTAATTTGCTTCTTTTTGCCTCTTTTCACACAGTCGAAGGACAAGATGATGCGTGGGTCCAGAAGAGGCTGTGTCAGACTGAGGGTAAGTCAGCAGCATTGCCTAATGCTTTGGGCTAAATTCACCTCTTTTTTTTTAATGCGGTAATCTGTGGGCTGAAGGATCGTAATGATGCAGCAGTGCTGAGGTGACTAAACATCATGAATTACATTGGGTTTCATTGGCTGATGTTTTCAGATTGTTTCCTTTTCCTTTTCATTATCATTGATCCGGCTTAATTTCTTTTGGTGAAAATGATAAATGTTTACCCTTCAATTACTGTTTGGGAAGCATTTATTTAAGCATTTACTTTCTTTTTGTGCTGATCCATCTAGAAGCCATTTTCTGGCTTTCATTATCGATCCAACTAGGTGAAAAGGAAAGCATTTCGTTAATAGATGGGGGCAAAAGCATTCTCTTGGTCTGTGCCAGAGTAATAACCCTTTGCCACTAGATGGCACATTAGTTTGGTCTGTGGGAATGAATCGCATGCACAGCTGTTTGTCGGATGTTTTTCGGGTTGTTATTTCTCAGTCGCATTGCTTAGGCTGGATTATCTTCATGCAGAACATTTTGTTTGTTCTGTGTTGCTAGAAGGTGCAGACACAAGGTTTTATTATTTATTATTTATTTTTGGTGATGTGTTTTATAAGCAGTTTTTAGAGGTGCATTGTGCTTGCTATCTGCTTCAGGATGCATTGTTATTAAATTCAGGATGCAGAGCCATAGCATTTCGGCTTACAAACAACTGGCCTCAGCCTTTTCAGGATTAAAAATCGGAAACCCTAAATTTGACATCTGCTGACACAAGAGCTGATTTCGAGAAATGAAGACATCTCCGCTCTCACAGGGGCAAGAGGAGGGGAAATAAGGATGTGTAGTTACTATGAATATATTTCCTCAAGCTAGAGGCATTGTTTGACAATTGTTTTGAGAGGATTTTGGTTATAAACATATCTTTTCTTTTTCTATTATACATAACACATTATCTTTGAAAATGTCTGTACTTTTAAGTATATGTAAATATATATAATGTAACTGAGCATCAATTCAATATCCTTATTCCAGTGCCAGTAAACAGCCCAGCTTCTTCTTATCCATCAGCAACAATCAAACCACTGGTCGCAGCTTACCTTCCCTTCTTAGAGCATCGAGCAAAGCCCAACTCGACTCACCTCTGCTCAAGTCAATGCATTAAAACTAGTTTGGGCGCATAAGTGGTGGAACACATTTCCTCTAACTATTAGAACTGCAGAGTCCCTCTCTGTCTTCAAACAGAGACTGAAGACCCACCTATTTGTTAAGCAATCTATACATTCCTGCCCTAAACCAACGTAGCTAGCTCCAACTTCACAGCTAACGTCACATAAATGAAAAGCTGAGTAATCTGATCAAGCCCTGGACTCTGATAAACTGTATTTGTAAATAAGTTGTTCTGTATTAGGAAAAAATGGATGAATTCCTCTTTAAACCAGAATCCTGAAGAAGGTTACAGTTAAGGTTACAACTAAGAACTGTGCGAGTCAAATGCACTCAGTAGGGGCGTAAACACCAATATTGATGTGGTCATAAACTTTATATTACGTGTTCATGGTGTTCCAGAAGGTGTGTTGGGAAGAAGAGCACCGTGGTTTGCATTCCCCAGGGATTACTTCTTGTCCAGGACTATCTTTTTCTTTCAGCGGGGACCGGTACTCAGAATCCGGTGTAGTCCAGTCTTAGACCTGTCCAGTAAACCGTGTGTAATTAAGAGTACAGACCAGTATTAACCAGTATAGCATCTATATTACACAGTTTAACAAAGAGCTGTCCATGAAGGTACAAGAGGGACAGTAAAGCTAATCTGCTGGACCCCCTCAGAAGGAAATGTGTTGAAAATGGTGTAGTTGTGTAAATGATCTCTTTTAACAGAACTACAGTTCAAACTTACTCTTGGGAGAGATAACAGTGTTGTCAGTGTTGCAGTTTTTGGCTTTTGTTTCGGGCAAGTGTAAATTGACCCAGCACTTGGGCAAAGAAGTCACACATCAGGTCTGCTATAACGTTCTGTGACTGGTTGGCCTCTAAATTATTATCTTTGATGTGTGATTGAATATAATGCTTCTCTTTCTTTTTTCTCCGCTCTCTTTTCTCTGTTCTCTCTCTCCCTCTGTTCCATCTCTCTATCCATCTCTCTGTTTCTGTATCTCTCTCCCATCTCTATCACTTATGTCCCTCCTGTATGTATGTATACATGTATATCCTTCTTTTTTTCTATCACTCGCTTGTGCTCTCTGCCTCTCTCTCTTTCTCTCTCTCCCCCTTCTCTCCCCCGTCCCTTGTCCCCACATCCCTCGCTCCACCCATTCTCCCCCTCCTCTTCTCACGTGTGTGCGAAAGCAAGGGAGTGAGGCAGAAAAAGCGAGAGAGAATGACGTGGCCCTCTGTCTGATTGTCTCTCACTTCGTTTTTTTTCTGTTGTTGGTTTTATTTTTTGCTTGCTCAGGGAGCGGTGATAGGCATCGATGATGAGGACGACAGTACCTTCACCATCACTGTAGACCAAAAGACTTTCCATTTCCAAGGTAAGCCCTCCTCCATCGTCTCTCCTCCATTCTTCTGTTTATTTCTATCTCTCTATTTGTTGCCATCCTCCCTTTCCCCAAAGCTTCTTCTAGAGCTGCTCCTTATGTTAAAGCCATCAGCCGGTTGCTCACGTGCTTGCTTTCGCTCTCTGTCTCACTCGCTCTCTCGCTCGCTCTCTCTCTCCCTCCCTCTCTCTCTCCCTCTTTCTCTCTCTCTCTCCCGTCTTACCCATTCCCCCCACTTATGCTCTTTTTCCGCTTTTAAAGCGGATTATGCCATTAGTGCATCAGCAGCCATCACTCATGCACACACACACTTACGCATTTGCATTGCGCACACACACTGCACCCGGCGCCATCAGTCACTTTATTCTAGCGACTGAGCAGCACAGCTTTATCCACAGGATTGGAAGAACATTAGCCAGGATTTTGCTTTCTTTCACTTTCCCGCTGAGATGTACCAAATCATTTTTGCATTCACAAGAGCAGCCACGAATCGCTGCTAGTTCTAGAACGGTGAGCGCTAGGAGGCTTTGGTCCAGGAGGAGAAGGAGTGTGAGCGTCACCACTAGGTGCTCACTCGCGCTTGTTTGTCGTCCTCAGCCCTCCACCCCTCTCTGCTTTCTCCCCCACCACTCGTCCGGTGGTGCTTTGGCGAGGAAAACACAAGCCTGGGCGCCGAGCTCCAGGTCTTTTTTGGCTTTTAGCCCTCCACCCTCTCTCTCTCCCTCACTCACTCATTTTTCACTCTTCCACACCCTTTCCCTGGGGTTCTGCTCACCCTCCCCATGCCCTCTTCCATTGCCATGTTCCGGCACTGTCTGCTGTGGCTGTACAGTAGGAAGGGTAAGGCGATGCATGTCTGCATGCTTGGGTGCTGGGGTTAGAGGGGTTTTTGCAGTCACAGCTTTTGCACCATTAGCGCTGCTGAGTAATTGCTGAATAATTTATCGGGGGTCAGGACCTCGGTTCGTGTCTATTATTTGTGTTCCAGCCTGGTTGCGCTACTGATGTAATGTGTTTATTACTTGGTCATGCAGCTGGAGTGTTACTTTCGGAATGGCATGAAGTTGGATACAGAGATGCAGTGGTTATTTATCAGTGTATCATTGCTAACAACGACCAAAGGGTAGATTTATTTGAGGTAAAAAGAAACAAAAGATTCTTGACATTCTTAAACGGCTGGCATTTCTTATCAGGCTTTGATACTAGAAGAAATAGTTCCCAGTTGTAACTGAAAAAGCAGGAGGCAGCATTTTGTAGGTTGTTGTTTTTCAGTGCATGTTGCTGGTTCAGCAATGTCACATGGTGCAGAATCCATGGCATGGAATACATTGCTTTTTCCACCTGCCTTCAGTGCAGAAAGCCATTTCTCAAGCTCTCTGACAGCTGAGACCTTCCGCTTTCATGTCAACATGAGACCCGTCATACTTTGTAATGTTCAGTGATGCTCTTACTTTTACTTCCACTCTAATATTGGCATTTTTGCTCTGTCATCCCTTATCCTGCAACGAGGTCCACATCATGAATGAGTTACATTCAGTGCTGCATCTTCAAGAGTTCCTGAGAAATCGTGTAGCATCATCTCTCTCTCACTGTATCTGATTTCCCCTGAGTCTGCAGCTAAGGCTTAGGTTTCAGAGAGCAGGGAAAGGGGCTCCATCTCTTCATTTTTCCATCCGGCCAGCCTGTCCCTCAGGGACCCTTAGGGCTGCCATCACCTCTCTCATCTCCTGCAAGGAAAGGACCAATTTCTTCCTCAGCGGAAGTGGCTTCATATAAAGGTGTTAGGATTTTAGTATGCTTTAAATAAAAATGTAAATAGAATGGCTTGATATTTTAAATTGTCCTTTATATGCTTCTTGGTTTCTTATAGGGGTTAATTGTTTGCCATATTTTGAGGGGAATTAACAATCAACAATCAAAATTAGTAATGTGTGTGTGTGTGGTGGAAGAAAGGGTTTATGCAATGCACGCACCCATGCTCATTTTTTCTAAAATTTTGGATGCTTGTTTTCTTAGAGCAGTATATAAGTATATAAATCAGTATATAAATATAGCTCAGCGGAATAAAGAACTAAAAAGAAACTAAAACCCATCAAGCTTTTATGTTAGCTTTTAATTTAATCTGTGGTTATCTGAATTTTCCATTCCACCTTAAATGTTGAATAACTGTTGAATAAGAAGCCAATTTAAGTGCTTCAGAGTCAAAAATCATGTTGAACTTTAAAAAATGTGTATTGTTATACCTCTGCTGCTCAGCCTCGGGAACTGCAGTCTAATTCATGTTGACATTTTGGCTAGTGGAGCACAGCAGAGGTAGACAGTGTGTGTGGCTGTTTGTATGAAAGTGGGAGAGTGAGTGATGGAAAAAGTGTCCTGTAAGCCTGTGTTTGCATGTCTCCAATAGAGATTAAAGGCTGCTGAACAGCACTGAGTATTGAGCAGGTGTGGATGTGCTGTGATTGCACTAAGAAATGTCAGGCAAGGTGCAGTGCTACCTGCAATTAGGTGACGCAGCCAACCAGCACTAATAGGATGAGCACTTAGGAAGAATGAAGCAGTGGGCTTTATTCATGTGGCACACTGAAGTTTGGAATTGTTTGAGAGAGCACTTACTGTACTGTGCAAAACACTATCTGGAATTAGAATCAGTACTTGAAAACTAAAACTAAAGAGAAAAATAATCGAGTTGTTGTGGAAATCTGTGTCATGCCAAGTTTATTTATTTGTAATTAATGTGTATTTTCTGGATAAATCAGGGTAAATATTTTCTCCACTAGCCAGTGACATTTGCACAGTGCAGTATTTGATGACCTGTGACTCCTCAAATAGTAGAGTGTTGGTTGTAGACTTTTCTGCAGAAACAGAATGCAGTTATTCATTGGATTTGGCCTATGTTCATCATGTTTGGCTCAACTACTTGGGCATATCTGGCCCAGTATGACCCTGTAGTTTAAGCTGAGCCTGAAATTAAGAACATTGTGTGTGTTGTTTGAGTGCGATAGGATTTTTTGCCCCAGCAGTTGAGGAGTGCACTGGCAGCTCAGAAGAACTGTACTTGCTATTTAAGGGAGCATCTATTATTCATCAGGTTCTTTCGGGGCCTGATATCAGGCTGCCTGAAAGCCCCTCTATCTCAGCAGCGTGGCCTGCTGAGCAGCCACTTGACTTATAAAAACAATGCACAGTCTCAATAGCCAGGCCACAGAGAGTCTTGAAAAGAGTACTTCAGCCAAACCCAGGCAGTAGTTTCTACTGCACCTGCCCATTGGCTTCTAATACATAGTTGTATGCAGAAATTTGGCCATTTGTCTGTTTTTGAAATGAAAAGAATAAACACACCTGCATGGGGCAAACTTGATTATGACATACTAATGTACAGATATTATTCACTGAATGAAACATAGTGAGAAAACATAATGCACAAAATGTTGCATGTCTGCCCTTCCAGTGAGTTCTTGATAAAACCCTTTGGCTGAAAAAGCTGATTTTATAGCTTTTATAACACTAAATTATAATATTAATGTAAGACATTTCTCTCCATTTCAATGCAGAACACTTCTAGATCAGAAATAATAATAGACTGCATTGCATGCACAGCATGTCTAAGATCTAATCACAGGTTTTCAACAATATTCACTGTCTGGGGACAGTGAAGGCCATTTCAAACCTATAATAATATATTTCAAGGTCGATTTTAATTCATGTTTTGCGTCATTTGCCCATCATTTTGCAAGCTCTTTTCTTCTTCAGTATCTTCACTGACTGTAAGACATCAGATTTTTTATATTAACTAGAATCCTTTTCCTGTCCCACTGTTTTCCACATAAGCATAATCCCCCCTCACCCCATGCCTAATAATTGATGTTCTTTTTTTTTTTAATTGAGCAGTCATGTAGCTTCACAACAATAGAACTGTAGCTGTTGTGTGTGAAAATGTTTTGCAGTTTTTGTGATTACTGGGAAATGTGTTGTTCCTGGCAGATGCAGCAGATAGAGATGAGTAAACAATTCAGTGTATTCCTTTCAATATGCCCTTCTTGCGTGTGATGGGAGTAGCGACTAAGGGTGAAACGCCCAGCATGAATGAAAGATTGTAGGAGAGAGACACAGAGGGATGAATTGGTGGATGGACAAAGCCTCAGAGTAGCGGTGGTGCAGAGGATTGAGTGTGGCCCCATCTTGCCTGCTGCCTGATTTAGGCCTGTTTTGTGTGGGCTGCGGGTGCTTAAATGCACCAGGGCAGAGTTGGCCACGGACAAAGGATGTCTGCATGAGCTCTGCTTGCCTCTCTTTCTCTCTTTTTCCTCACACTTACACACTCTTACTCAGTCATCATTAGCTGATTTAGCCTCAGCTGTATGGGAAGAGTAAGCATTGCATCCAATAATGGGCTGTTGGCTGGGCAGCCTACAAGCACACTGAATAATGGTAGTAGTACATCCAATTTCATCCCTTAATATGATGGAAGTGTCAGGATGGGAGGTGATGCATGCGTTATTAGTGAAGACAAAATATGACATTGCTTTTCCTACTATTGCCAAATGTGATGACACTTGTGCACCTATAAGATTTTATATTTGACCTCATGACTGCATACATAAATTTCATAATCCTCAAATAATTTAGTGACCATAATGGCTATTATTCAGAGACTGTATTTTATGCTATCAGGATAGAATATATCATCACAGGATAAAAGTAATCAGTCAGAATAATGTTTTACTGGTTTAGGACAGGGGCACATAAGCCATATCAGCTAAATGCCCCAATGGCATAGTGGAGCCACTAGATCCCCTCAGTGTAGGGAATCAAGCCTTTAGATCCACCAAGAGAATGCATGCCCTGGTGTAGCATATGGTGATTGATGATGCAGAGCCCTCAAATGGCTATTTGCTTTTCAGCTTGGGGGAGATAATGCACTTCTGCCCTACTATAATATCCTTTTCTACATAGTTGTTCTCAGTCAAAAAGTGTATCATGGCAATGGAATAATGGCCACCTCTACTTGGTAATAATGTCAAGTCAGTTTTGTTTATTTACACACTACACATTGAATTGAAACTGCATTGCTCTAGTACCAGGGTGCAACACAATAACAAAAGACATACCACCTGAAGACTTCATACGTGCAGACAGGACAAAGAGATCAAGAAAGAGTACTAGAACAACACTAGAGCAACAAATCAAGAGGCAGGACAACAGTTGAATTCAATACAATATTATTACCGATACTGTGTTCTATCAGAGAAGTCGTTGGTTGCGCAAAAATGAAGAATAGGGCTAGAACAGCAAGAAATATTTGTGCAAATAAGAGCAGCAGCTGGAAGAAGAATGTGCAGTATATAATCAGTATAGAATAAATAAAGGGTGTTTACAGTGGCAGTATGGGTGTATGTTGTCTAAGACAGAATGGTCCAGTGTGTGTATATGCATTGTATTAGAAGGTGAAGTTCAGTTTGTGTGTGTGTTTTCAGTTCTGAATGTGTGAAGGTGTTTGATATTTGTGATGTTTTTGCTGCAGAAACTATCATTATTATCAATGCATAGTGTCCCTAGTCTAGTGTAAGAGTTTAGGAGAACACCTTTAGCTCTCCTCTCTCCCCCTCTTTGGTAGTCATTATAGTTAGGAGAACGTGGTGTGCTCCGTGACCTCATTTTTCCAGATTTACACTATTACTTTTCCGTCTTGTGTTTAGGAAAGATGAGAAAACCTCTTTTAAATAAAGTAATGATGTTATTCGTACATGCAGTTCTTTCAGTATGTATGCGGTCTTTATAATGGTGAGTCTAGAAATAGTCTCTAGAATTTTCCTCTAGTTATCATGGATCCGTACTGACCTACTTCAGTCAGTTCTTCCTCATGCTTATGCTCAGCTAATGTTTGCACTTTTCCAGATTGCACATGCTGTCAATTTTAATTTGGGGCAAATTTAGCTTAAGATTATTCTTCGTCACAGTTTCATAAACAGTGTAGTAGAGATCAGATCTTAAGTCTGTTGTGTGAGCTAACGGAGGGATAGGCCATGTTTGTTTCGCACTGTAAATACCATGCCGATCTAGGGCATTTGCTTTTAGCAGGTTGCAGGGGGATGTGGTAATAAGGTCATGTGAAGCGCCCTTTCAGCTGTCTTTTAAAGAGCAGAACCAGGGCTGAACGTGTGCTGTGCTGTCTTCTAACCACTGAGCTGTGTCTTTAGGTCCTCCTGTGGTTGATGTGACTTGGGCTAATCATTAATTCATTCTGTTGGACTGTTGTTCAATATTTTTTGTGCTGTAGTCGATTGCAGCGCACCACTGGTTCTGCCTGCAAGTAGAGCTTTAAAATACGAAAGGGAGGCAGTTGACTGTCTTGTTCCTGTAATGCAGAAGTGGACATAAATTGATTCTTCTAAAGCTGAAAGTGTTCGTGTGTGTGCGCGTGTGTGTGTTTGTGTGTATGTGTGCATGCCATGGATGTGATTAATGCTGTTAAAAGCTTTGTTCTGTTTTTGCTGACCTTTGCGCCATTCATCATCAAGAGTATCCTCTGTGTTTCACATCTCTTCTTTAAAGAAATAGTATTTGGTACAAGGTCCATGAACAACTTAATGTTTACAACTTAATGTAAATGCTTAGATCACTATTATTCATTGACAAATCAGATGAACTGACCCTGAAAGGTTTCTTGGGGAATTCCATGATCCAGATGCAATTTTAAATTAATTAAACTGTAGCCATTCAGTATGTGTGTGGAGATTAGATTTGGCACCCATCATTTGATGAGGAGAGGAAGTAAAGTGGGGACAGCTCACCCCGGAGAGTATCTGTCTCTAATATATCACACTGTTTATTTCAGTGTTTTATTCTTTTAATCATACTTGACACTAAATAGCATTTTCCTGCCTGTATTTTCTGATATCCACTTTAACACTGGCACCACTGTGTTTAGCGTGAATTAGACTGTTATTATGTCTGTTTTCACTGAAAATGCACATTATGGTTTCTCTGCATAGGGCATAGAGAATGCACCACTATTGGCTACAAATATGAATATTTGTCTATACAAAACCTTGCTCAAACCAGAACTACTGAGGAAAGTGTTTTGGGATTAACTTACATTGATTGTTTTGTCTTCCCCTTTAAATGTTCTGTTTTGGAAATACATGGTTTTTGTCTAACAGTGACCACATAGTGATGTAGTATAGTGACATATAGTATATTACCTGCATGCCTGTATTTTTCCCTCCCACGAAGCCTACAGTTTAAGGGGAATTTGTACCCTATAACAGGGTATTTTTCTGCTATTCAGAATAAAATCTTCAAATCTGAAGTAGTGAGGGAATGAATGAGTGGGTAAATGAGTGAATGAATGAAGGAGTAAGGTGTAAATGAGTGGATAAATGGGTGAGAGAATGAATGAGTGGTTAATGAGTGAGTGAGTGAGTGAGTGAGTGGGTAAATGGGTGAGAGAATGAATGAGTGGTTAATGAGTGAGGGAATGAGGTGGTAAGGTGTAAATGAGTGAATGA